>JAULKM010148252.1:0-17520 GCA_032355605.1 Rubia tinctorum | reverse complement strand
CTTGTACGTTTATACAAAGTTTGCGCGCGTAATTACAATGACATGTATTGAAGTATTTTTAAATTTTAACAGTTGATGACAAGGCTTAACAATCAATAAACTAAAAAAACATTAAAAATATAGTTTAAACATGAATTCTTCTAAATATAATAAATTACAAATTTCGTATTAGTATTAGTATTCGTATTTTTAATTTATTTTATCTAGAATTTTATGAAAAGGAAAATACAAGTTATTGTCTTATCATAATTCAATATTTTTATAGCTAATATATAATTTATTTGTAATACTTTTCAATAAGCGGGAAATGATATATATAATAGTTAGACGTACGGAAATTAATTTTATTGTTAATTAATAATTGGAGGCGTGCATACAAACATGAATTCTTGTAATGTGTTAATGTTATATCTTGTAATATTAATACTCATACAAAAATTTATTTCTATAATTTTTGTAGCGGGATTAAAAATATTTATCTTACAAGATACATTTTAAATCAATCAAATCATTTATTCTAAACACCTAAAGTCATTTCAAATTTTAATAACATATCACAACTATAAAAGATGAAATATAAAATAAAAGTTTCTATGTACACATTTAATAAGTCTTAACTATAACAATTAAATTAAAAAAATACTTCATGAGACAATGACATTTGAAAACCCAAGGGTAGAGAAAAAAGTGGAACAATAATTTTCCACTTTATGAAAATTTACCCCATGATTTATAGATATTTTGGGGCAAAATTTTGGATTATAGCAATACATGAGATTAAATGTGGGGAGATGAGAGTTGGGGAAAGAGAACCCAAAAGACCAATGGAATTTCGAAAAGAGAAAGAAACACGGAGGATAAAGAGAAGGAATGAGAAGGCTTCACACAAGGAGAAAGGAGAAATGTAGGATGAGAACTGAAAAGGGGGGCAGGGGAGAAGGAACGGGAACATGGGAAGGAGAAGGAACGGGAACATGGAAAGGAGAGGGAACCGGAACATGGGAAAGAGAGGGAACCAGACCTATAGGGAGGAGAGAGAACCGGACCGGGGGAGGAGAGGGAACCAGACCGATGGGAGGAGAAGGAACCAGACCGGGGAGGAGGAAAAGGAACCGGACTGTGGAGGAGGAGAAGGAACCGGATCGGGGGGAGAACGGGCGGCCGCCCGCCCAAATTTTCCTGCCACCGCCCAAATTTCTCGACCGGGAAAATTTTCCGGCAAACTTCCACCACCACCTTCTTAAACTTCGTCATTAAACATCATTTTTAATTGTGATTGGTTAACATTAAATACAATTAATAATTCATAACTATTCAATTTCAATATTGATTTAAAATTATTCAGAATACATAAGGTATTCATTTAGTACAAAATACAGGGCGTAACTAAATAAAATACATGTCGTGATATAGCAATTCACTATATAATGGCTAGTATGTGTTTATTTGATTGGTGTCACTGCCTATGTGGACCATATCTTGCTTTTCTATCTTTTAAAACCACCTTTATCTATGACCCAATTCAATCAAAATTTTTAATTAAATATTATGTCTCTCTCATCCACCTATACAACTTTTCATAAAACAAATTTAATTCTTTTCAAAGGTTTATCAATGATCCAACCCAACCAAAAATTTCAACTCTTTAAATATTATTTTAATACCAAATATAAATATTTTATTTTAAATTATTAAATATTAATTAAATCTTGTAAAATTTAAATAATAATATTTTATAATATTTAATAATTAGAAATATAATAGCTAAGCCATGAAAAAAGTTCATTTGCAACACTTCAATACCAAATTTTAAAATACATCAAATTATATTACATGATGGGATTTGAGTACAAAGTAGAAAATAAAAAAACACAAAAAATTACATGTAAAAAACATAAAAAGAATTTTCTAGAGCAAGATTAAGAGCTATTATTACGGTCAAATTTTGCCCATATGTGCTCAATAAAATAATTTTTGAAAGCGATGTGAGCTTCTCTGTTGCAAAGTTGTGATCTGTTAACTATGCATGCAGCTAGTTGTATCCCTTGAGTCGAGAATTGTAAATTTTCCTCATCTTCATCCTCAACTCTATTTCTTGTATGAGATTGTCCATAAGTTGGTAGATCTTCCAAAAATTCGATGGGATAATGATAGTTGAGATATGTGTCTCTTTCATCCTCAACTATCATATTGTGCACAATGACACAAGTCGTCATTATTTTCCCCAAAATTTTGGATCCCAAACAAGGCAAGGGAGTCGAATAAATGCAAAACGAGCTTGTAAAACTCCAAATGCACGCTCTACGTCTTCTCTGGCAACCTCCTGATGTTGAGCAAATAGCTTGTGCCTCTCTAATTGTGGAGAGGTAATTGATTTGACAAATTCAGCCCACGAGGGATATTCCATCAGTAAGATAATACCCTATGTTGTAATCATACTCGTTAACCTTATAACTCATTTTTGGTGCTCGACCTTCTAGAATATCATTAAAAAATGGAGATCGGTGCAGTACGTTAATATCATTGTAAGAACCAAGTGTTCCGAAAAATGAAAGGAATACCCATAAATCTTGTGAAGTAACAACTTCCAAGATGACCGTTGGAGATCCACTTCTCCTTGCATATTGGCCAGCCGACGCAGTTAAACAGTCTTCCACTTCCAATGCATTCAGTCAATACTTCCTATCATACATGGGAAGCCTCGTTGATCTCCAATGTGCGACAACCTTGCCAAATCTTTTGTTGTAGGCGATATGAGGTACTCGTCACCAAAGTTTGCAATGACACCTCCACAAAGTGTTTAAGAGACTCCCTTGTTACAATTGAGCCAATTCGAAAGTATTCATCAACTGCATCCGCCAATGTTCCATAAGCTAACACCCTGATAGCTGCAGTACATTTTTACATTGAGAAAATAGAAAATCTACCAATAGCATCTTCCTTCGTTGAAAATATCTCGTACTAACAGTAAGAGCTTCAACTATACGAAGAAACACATGTTTTTGCATACGAAATCTACGACGGAATAGTTGATCTAATTACACAGGATAACCAAAAAAATAGTCCCTGAATAAACGTACCTCACCTGCTTCCCGATCTCTCTCACAATTCCTTTCCATGGCTATGAAATTATGATCTATCAGTTGTAATAATAGAAGAGAAAGACTAGTAATCACATCTTCAATGATGCGATCAACATGTTGATTTTGTTGAACAATGTTTGCCTACCACTCATCAAACTTAGTGAAATGAAAAGAATCAAAGTTAAAACTTGAATCATTTGGATTTTCATTCGATGACATATGAAATGAGATGGATGATGATTTTCATATGGATGTGATGAGAATATATAGGAATAAAGATATCACAATAATTGTAGGCATGGTGTGGATTTCAAAATAAAGTATGAGATGTTAAACTTTTTTTGGTTGAATATCAATTTGGAATCTAATAACATATGATAGCTATTATTAAAGGTGATTTGACAAATCTTTTCATATGGGCCAAGCAAAGTGCTTTTGAAACAATCTGAGAGTAGAAAGTTTGAAACCAAGTGGCTATAGTGATATGAAAGTTAATCAATTATTGAAGAAAAAAAATTAAATTACATTGGGAAAGTTCAAATTACATGAAAAAGTTCAAATCACAAGAAAATGTTCAAATTACATAAATGACACATGCAAAATTAAACACGCGTGAATAATTACATATAATTATTGAATAGCTTAGACATTAACCAGCGCTAGAGATCGTCTTCTTTAGGGGTTAAGGAAGTTTTAGACATCAAATTTTGTAAATTGCATTTTCATCTTCTTCATTTTTCTCTGCTCTTTTGCATGTTCAATGTCGTTCTGATCGTTTTCCACTTTGAGTTTGCCAGTCTCATGTTCGTTCATGACCTCAGTTTCTTTGTTTCGTCTGAGCCTTAACTCACAAAATTCTGCAGTAAATTCATCTGAAATAGTAGAATACTGAGATGTTGTGGATTTACCTTTCTTTTTAGCAGCATCTCTACCTTTGGGATGTGAAATTGTTGGTGCATCATTAATTGGAGTATCGAAATTTGACAAAATTTCATAATCACCACCCTCATTGGTCCTTGAATGTTTCGAGTTGTCTCTACTTTCTTCGTTATTCCCTTCATCTTCTAGATGAGATCGAGTGATATCTTTATCTAATTTCATCTCCCACTTTAGATGTTTACACATAACTTCCTCATATACTTGCAAGTAAGTAAACTTACGACCACCTTGTTCATAAATTGTTAAAGCTTGTGTTTGGACATCTTGCAAGCTCATTACACTCATTTTCAAATGATATGCCTCTTTGTACGCAACAATCCATTTTTGTCCATTTTCATTAAGTCGTTTAAAATGACCTTTCATTTGATCCGCATTTCTTGGATTGATTTCTCCTGGATTTTCTGCCCGAATTTGCTCGAACTGATCAAAGACTCAAGCCCATAACACACCACCTTTCGGGTTATTGCCTTTTCGCATGTCTTCACTAACAAAGCAATAAGCAAACATTAGAGCTATATCTTCTTTAACACACCAAGGAATACATTTATTTCCATGAACATTTTCAGCATTTGGACCAGATGATTAAGAATTTTTTGGAGAAAGAGATGTTAGCAGACAGAGGAATATGAGTTGATATAGAAAAATGAGAGTTAGAAGCTTCTCAAAGTTTGAATACGCCGGTGGATTTTGATAATATTGTGCATTTGAATTTTGTTTTGAATCAAAATTTTCTTCAGAAAAAGGAAAGAAATTGGAATTGTTTTGATCCGTGAAAAAAATAGTATTCATGTTAATTCTATTGATAAAAGATTAACACTAATTACAAAAAATGGAGAGAGTTTTTTTTTTAAGTAGGGAGAAGAGAAATATTGAGTTGTGCATTGAACTATGACAATATTGGTCTCTATGTATAGAGAATGAAAAATGTATTTTTTTTGCAATTCATTTAAATAAAAATATTTTAAAAAGGAAATATAAAATTAGAGGTAATGACCTTGCCCATCCCCTCAATAGGCTTGGGACACGTGGCAATGACCTTGCCCATCCCCTCCATTACGCAGGGATCACTTTTGACCCCTACTATTTCTCAGTTGGGCTACATTGTTTGAGTTTCCTTTTTGTTTTAAGCCCAAAGCTGGTGACCGCATTACTGCGGACACCGAGAAACAAAGCCTTTAGTATTGTTATAGATATCCTACTTTTTACGCTAACACATTTTTCTTTTATATTGGTTGTTCTTTTAACATTACTAACATTAATTTTATATGACAAAATTTTACTAATTCCATATTTTATTTTGTGTTACTTCAGCTTAATTTTCTTTATTTTTTTCATTTACCAACATTTTTTGTTAAATACAAGTGTGTCGTTATGAAAATTATGGAGGGAAAATGAAGTGTGGCTTATTGCCAGTTTCACAGTATTTCGAATAATTAAAGTCGTGCCATATTTTTCAACCCAGACTATACATCTTTCACATGTATAGATTATAATACTTCCTCTGTATTAATTTTGATTTTAATTATAAATTTGTGTTAAATTAAAAAATATTTATTAAAAACTGTTATAAATTTCGTATATCATCTCTCACACTATGCATGAGCAACCTTTAAATTACTACAATCTATAGGATTATGTCCTATGTAGTTTTAAATTAAACAAAGCAGATCCAGAGTTACATGCGTCTGTTTTTTATCTTGCAGCATATTAATATTAATTAAATACTAAGGTCAACAGTTTATTATTTGTTGATATAGATATTGTTAAATCACATTGTGATATATTTTAGGATCTTACATCATAATATGCGTGTAATATTTACAATAATTTTTTTCGTAAATAAAAAAACAATCTGGGAAGAGAAATAACCATTGGCAACGAAAACCAATTGCCTTCCTCATTTTTACCAGACCTGTGCCACTCTTCCACCAACTTAGATGCCCAAAACCCACAAACTCCATATTTAGGCATGTCGGTATTGTCGTGTGCCTTCTTGTACGCATCCTTGGTTGCGCGCTTAGATCCGCTTGTATGCCCGTTCACATTTTAATTCTAGTCTCGTGACTAAGCTAAATAAAAATATTCCAATTAAAAAAATTATATGTGATGAATTTCAATTTTTCATTTAACAAAATACAAACAATATTCAAAATGATATAATTAGAGGTGGTTTAACCATTCGATCTACAATTTTCATTACGAATTACGAGTATTTGTGTTGTTGGAAGAGATAACATATTATAAATCGCACCTTTTATTCTACGACATTATGCTCTGAGTGGGTTTTCGGACGGACCACTTATTTTTCACCTCATACACTGCATTTGTTAAATCATATACTAATTTTGAATTTTTTGAATTTTTTATATTTTCACACTCAAATACATATTATTACTTGTTTTAAGTTTTAAAATATAATATTTAAATTTTATTAAAAAACATTACAACATTTACGGTAAAAACCATTGTGGACTGTTTATAATCTTATAAAAATGCCGCATTTTCTTAGAGTTTCTCGAACGTTCTATTACGTACATACGTATAACACATGTTATATTTTTTATATAGAAAATACCCACTTCCCCACCACCTCCCCCATTCCCAACCACCAACCTTATCACCATCCCCAGTCTCCCAACCACCATCCCTACTAACCCCCCCCCAGCCTCGGCATGTGACCTTCCCCTCTCCAACACCACCCCAGCCCCACCAACCCCCTTCTATGCCAGCCCGTCACTATCCCCTCCTCTTACAAACCATATCCCTATCTCTCATCATGAACGATCACTTTCACCCCCTATCACACATAATCAACCCACCCCGTCCATCAGCCCCTAACCCCATTCCCTTTTCATTACGCCACCCACCACCGCAAAACCACTATCCCCCACCACTGGCGAGCCCAACCCTTTTATTTTATTCTAATTTAAATTGGACAAAATACTAATCAAATAAATATAAATATAGAGCGTAAATTAGTAAAATAGATGAAGGAATTTAAAGATACACAAGAAATACTAGTAAGGAGTACCACAACAATTCATAAATGATGGAATAGATGAAAGAATAGAAGAAGGAATTTAAATATCTATAGTATATATTAAAAGAGATCATTTTGCCACATGGCTTCCCTACATTAATTTTGCCATGTGGCACTAACACAAATTTCCACATCAGCTTTAAAAATTAATTGAAAATATAATATATTCATAATTAATTTGGGTAACTAACAAGGCAACAATATTTAATGCGGAAAGAATTTTTGAGCTTCCTTACTTTAAAAATGTAAGAGACATCTCTTTTCCCCCTCTTCTTTCAACTTTCCATATTACTCCTGAGTTAATATCAAGCAACATCCATGAAACTCTTCTTGCTAAATTTTGGATAAGTACAAGAATTTTCAATTTTTTATTAAAATATTACTAGGTTTAAATATCACTTTTAGTCCTCTTAATATTATACAAGTACACTATTCCACAACGCAAAACTTTTGTAAATGTGCTCCTAATTGCAATTTTTTGTGGTGAATTTCCCCCAATCCTTTTTGGGTGGTTTTGGAATTAGCATAGAAAAATCTTCGGTTGTATTCTTCAAAATACAACAATATAAAAATCATATTTAAAAAATAATAATAATCATAAAATATTTAATCCATAAGGAAACTTGGAATTACCATCTATAGTATATATTAAAGAAGACAATTTTTGCCACATGACCTCCACATATTAATTTGTCACGTGACACTAACACAAATTTTAACGTCAGCTTTAAAAATTAATTGAAAATGTAATACATTCATAATTAATTTGGGTAACTAATAAGACAACAATATTTAATGCAGAAATAACTTTTGATCTTCCTTACTTTAAAAATGCAAGCGACATTCTCTTTTTCCCCTCTTCTTTCAACTTTCCATATATTACTCCTGAGTTAATATCAAGCAACATCCACTCAACTCTTCTTGCTAAATTTTGGATACGTACAAGATTTTTCATTTTTCATTAAAATATTACTAGGTTTAAATATCACTTTAATCTTTTTAATATTATAACAAGTACACTATTCCACAACGCAAAACTTTTGTAAATGTGCTCCTAATTGGAAATTTTTTTGTGGTGAATTTCCCCCAATCCTTTTTGGGCGGTTTTGGAATTAGCATAGAAAAATTTTCGGTTGTATTCTTCAAAATACAAAAAACATAAAACACATATCCTAAAAATAATAATAATCATGAAATATTTAAATCATAATGATTAATAATTTTTTATGTGATATATACACTTTAAAATGCACAAGATTGTTTATATTTCTTCATTTTTTAACTATGACATGCTTTAAAATTTTAATTTAGTTATGTTATTTTACTTATATTAATTATTTTTATTTTGTGATTGAATAAACTATTTTGAAGTGAACATACAATTGTAATGCTATGGACATAATTTATTTTTACTCATATTTCCCTAGGTACAATTCTATTCGCAAATTGATGAATAATGATATCTTACAATCGTTTTGACTTTTCCTTTTTAAAACCATCAATTCTTTATCTAATTCCTTTTACTGAAATATTTCTATTTTTAATGTTAACTACCCACCATATATTTTCACTTATACCCTGTATTACTTAAATTATACTCTAAAATTTAAAATTAGTTAACATATTTTTAAAATTAGATTTATTTAACTTATATGTTATTTTATAACTATATTTGTAACTAAGAATAATTTTTATACTCCCTTCAAAAGACACACAATTTTATTACTTATATTAAATAATTACTAATTAATTATTAACGGATATTTCATATTTTTAATAATATATTTTTATAAAGTAAAGTATTTCTACACAAAAATTAATATTTTTATATACAAATGACATATATATTATTTTGGTTTAAATTTAATTAATTACTATATGTCAACTAATATCAAGTCCATTTTTTAATTAAATATATTATCATATTAATTTTTTAAATGCATCATTTATAATTTTTATATAGATATAAATTATTTTTATTACTTATTCAAATTATAAATTATATATTTTTTATATATATTTGTGCATCAGTACGAGTATTATCTACTAGTTAGTAGGAATTTAAAAATACACAAGAATCACTAGTAAGGAGTTCTTCAACTATTCATATATGGTGGAAAAGGTCCAAAATTTGTTGAGCACTAGGCCCAGATAATTGAACAAGTATTTTCTGTCTCATATTAGGCCAGGTGGTTGGGCTTTTTTAAAGTGGAGCAATTCCAAATGAGGCAATGCAAATGAAAAGGTACAACAATCCAAATGAATGTAATTGGGTTTAGGGACAGTATTTGGAGACTTATTTTTCAAACTTTCTGAAAGTAATTTTGCTCTTGATTCTAAAATGGAGTAGATTGTGTTTATTTTAAAAGTGAAAAATAAGTAGCAGTTTCATCAAGTTTCATAAAGAGGGTTATAAAATTTGGAGCTGAACTTCATGAATACAGATTCAAGCGGTTTGCCTTAGGAAATTGAGCTTGATATGTACACAACACTATTAGCAAGTCTTTAATCTACTGCACTATTGAATCATTTAATTTTAACAACAATAATCAAATATTTTAGCGAATTGGTACTATGTAAGGGTGAATCATGATCAGTGGCGGAACTAGGGGGGCGAGCCGGTGCGGCCGCCCCCCAGCTCCGGTGATGCTTCCCTGCTGAACAGTAACCGCCCTTACTCTGCCCCCAAACCTCCGCCCCAGCCCCTCCTCCCCCCTCCTCAAATTTTACTCTGGTTCCGCCACTGATCATGATCTTATATATTGAATCGTAACTCTGTCAAACATCGATGTGGGACACTAACAAAAGTCCGTCCTTTTTTCCACTCCCCCTGAATGATTTTAATGAGTAGTTGTGCATCTCTATATACTAAGCGGAAGGTGTAGTTGAAGGTCCTCAGACCTGTTGAGTCATTGAGTGCATGCATTAAGGCTACTACTTTGTAATTTGCATCATAGCGACTTGATTAATCCACACTAACTCTTCAAATTTTCATGAGTTACCGGAGTCAGAATCAGAGTAGAGATACCGCCTAGTATTTGTGGCAAATAATGTGTAAAGTAAGGTGTTTAAGAAAAAAAGTAGCTAATTGTGGTAAATTAGTTCCAAGCATTTGTGAAATTTGGTCCAAACTAAAAAGGGCATTCCAGTCATTTTAGCACATCTTTGGAGTAGGGTTTACTTGGGGTGTGGCTGACTTCGGGTTCAATTTGGAAGGAACAACATGAGAGGGAGAGAAAAAGACATAAAAGTGGGTGAAAGAATATTTTCGAGTTTCACTGCATAGTTTCGGTAGATCTACGATTTCTCACAATCCGACCGTTGGATTTTGCTGAAACTTTGGGAGGGAGTTTCTAGGCTATGTAGATAAATTCTGAACGGAGAAGATGGCTCAGTCGTCCTCGTGAAGTAGCTCGACATATATGGTGATTTCTTCTCCTATTGTTATTTAATCTTCATTGTTGTAGTGGTTATTGATCTCATCTTTGTTGAGAGCAACGTGTGCTACTAGTAGCCAAAGTCGGCCCTGTAGTGAGGTAAGTGAAGGGTTTGCCTCTGGCCCCCAATTTATTAGTTATATAGGGGCCTTATTTTTTTCAAAAAAAATTTGTACAGTGTGTATAGAAAATTTTTAAAAAATATTACAAGTCTCAATTAACTGCCTCAACAATATTTATTTTTTCCTCAAGTGAGACCCCATTTTATAAATATTGCATACACTAAATAATTAATGTGAGACCCAAATTTTCAATTTGCCTCAGACTCCTAAAAATTTAGGTCTGGCACTACTAGTATCTGGTTATTGAGGGTATTGTAGCACTCTTGGTTGATTAACGACGATGGTTGAGGTGAGTCGATTGCCCCCATAGTTTTTACCCTTCGCATTGGAGGAGTTTTCCACGTAAATGTTTGTCTTATGTGCTTGGTTTGTTTTTTATGTTGCTGCCATTATTTTACTATTGTTGTTGCTCGTAGATTCAAGCAAATAGGGAAGGATAGTTTTGCTCATCTTCCTATCACTAATCGTGATAGGTTACAATTTGAGTATATGAGACGGTGCTTCCATTGTAAATATATTGTTCCCTTTATCTCACGCAAATTTGCACACTTTTTGGTCAACTTTCTTATGTCATGTTTGACCAACAATAACTTTATTTACGTATACTAACAGTGTATTAAAATTGATATTTAGAAAACACATCATGTTGGGAATTCAATGATATCTCACGTAATGACATTGGTATCTATATACTAGTTGAAATTTATGATCAAATGTGACTTGAGAAAGCTGACCAAAACGTGTGCATATTCTCCCGGGACAGAGGGAGTAACAAATTGTTCTATATAGCAATTCCACCACGCATTTTATTTACTTCCTCTATCCTATTTCAAACAGCACACTTTGACATTCACCAGTTGATTTTAAAAAATATTTGATCCTTAATATCTTTTATTAAGGATAATTAAAACTTATAAAAAATTGATATTTTAAAAATATATGTTATAACGAATCTAACGAATTTAACAAGACATCACTCAATAGTAGTTATACTAAATTGCTAATACAAGAAGTTTTGACTAATTGAATAGTTAAATAGTAATTTGAAATGAGACAGGGGAGTAATTTTTTTAAAAAATTTATGGGTTTTAATTGATGGAATAAAGCGAAGACTGATATATGATGAAGAACCAATTCGTTTTATTTTTGAGTAAAGTACTAAAATGACCCTAACTTTAGGCTGAAAGTTCCAATATAACCATGCAATTTCAGAAAGTGCCAAAATAACCCTTGACCATGTTGACTTTTAAGTCCACCGGTTTACTGCCGGAATAAGGTGAAAATACTGTTTTCCCTTATTTTTAAAAAGGAAAAAAGTCACAAAATATGAAATGACGTCCTTATCCCTTGCTTATTTATCATTTTCTCCTATTTTCCCCTTCTATTTTCTAATCTTCCCCATACTTTCTTCCCGCTCTACCCTTCTTCCCGTTTTCTTTAGCCCGATGCACTGAAACTGAGGCAGATCCTTGTCACCCTTCATCTCTACAATCGGCTATCATTCCTCGCTGGCGTCGTTGTATTGTCATCGTATTTTCATCGTAGTGTCATCGTAGTGTCATCATATTGTCATCGTATTGTCATTCCTCATCTGCAATCGGCAGGAGAATTTCCTTGTTTTGCGTCTTTCCCGTCGGGTTCACCCCCCTTAAAACAGGGCATCATCCAAAATGGTAATCTCTCATCAATATGTGTTGGATATTGCCTCGGATGTTGCCTTGCATTCCCCTTATGGAGTTGGTTTTGTTCATTATTTGAGATTTAGGGGTAAAATGTGTCATTAGGGGTGAATTTCCTAGGGGTTTTGTAGTTTTTAGAATTTTACATGTTTTATTGTAATTTATGGGCTCGTGAAGATGTTAGAGTTTGTTTATCTTGGTTGTGTTATGGTTGTTTATGGCGTTAAGTAGGCTTTGGTTGTGAAGCCCTATAATGGATGAGATTTAGTTTTGTTACATGTATTGTTAGAACAAGGGACGTTTATCATAATTTTTGTTGTGTTTTGAATGGTTGTAATGTTAGGTGGTTGTTGTGGATTTATTTTGATGTCTTTTTTGGATGTAGTAGTTGTTGTAATTTGTTGCATTCCTTATGGCTAATGTGTCAGTGTTGATGATGTCAATGTTGTTATGTTTTTCCATATGAAATGATGATGTGAATGTTGAAAGTGTGCAAGATGAGGAAGATATGTATATGATTACACTTCGGCATGGCGAAAGGTTGAAGGTATTGGCATTGATCCATATCGTTATTTCCTCGTCGTGTTGAAGTCCGACTTTACAGAACTTTTCTTCAGCGATCTAGAGGCATGGAGGAAGATGGAACTAAGTTTCACGTATTGGGATCCTCCGTTGGAGAATATTTTGCCGCACACCGAGGAGGATTTAATGAATATTTTCAAGGCTTGTGAAGATGACAAGTCTGTGGAAGTTTTTGGTGAAGTTTTTGGTGAGGTTGCTGGGATGGGAGAATGCATCAAACGGGGGAGGATTAAGGGAAAATATTTGGAGGCAGATGCAGAGTTAGACTCGGAAGGGTCCTACGACAGCAACGATGATGCTAGTTATGCTGATGAAACTGAGGATGAGGACATATTGGAAGAGAAGGCATAGTGGGTAAGATGTTACACTGAAGATGGTTCCAAGGTTGAGTATGAGGATATGGAAGGTGCGGATGCTGATATGGAAGAGGAGTTATAGGATGGGTCTGATAGTGGCGATGAGTTTCACCCACTGAGAAAATGCTTGAATAGAGAGGATTTTGAGGAAGTCAGCACCGATAAAGTAACTTTGAAGGAAGGTATGCAATTTCAGTCGAAGCAAGATTTTAAGCAAGCTTTACTTGAGCTATCTGTGCAAGAAGGGTTTCAGTACTGTACAGTAAAGAGTGAGAAACTCCGAGTCATGGTTCGCTGCAAGGATGCGAGTTGCAAATAGAGGTTTCACAGTTCTGTAATGAATGATGGACACATTTTTTGTGTTCGAAGGCTCGAGGGGGAGCACACATGCAGGCAATTAGGCAGTGTAGAGGTGACAAAAAATTGGATAGCGAAAGGATTTTGAGTCTTGTGAGCGCTGACCGAAAATTGTCAAACAAGGTGTTGGAAGACTTCTTCTTGCCATTTGGAGTCCAATCTAAAAGACATCAACTTATGAGGGCAAGAAACAAGGCGTGCGAGATGTTAGATGGCAACCACGGGGACTCCTTCAAGTGTCTTCCTCAATATTGTGAGGAAGCGGTGAATTGCAACCCGAGAAGTGTGGCAATGATCGACTATCAACCAGGACCAAATCCACCAGTTCCCTCGTGTGAAAGGTTATTTATTGGTTTTGATGCTGCCAAGAAAGGTTTCCTAAATGGATGTCGACCCTACATAGGTTTTGATGGATGCCACCTTAAGGGTAGGTATGGAGGAGTTATATTGAGCGTTATAACAAATGATGTGGACGGAGGATTCTTTTCGCTTGTCGTTGCTTACGTCAAGAGTGAATAAGAAAGATAGTTGCCTTTTCTTCTTCAAGTTGATGGATGACTTATTAGGAGGCTTCCCTAATGGATTGCTTTGGACTTTCATGTCTGATCGCCAAAAGGTGAAGTAATGTGTACCCATACGATATATTTATGAATGTGATTATTGTGTTTGTGAGGTAGTTCCTGATTGATGTCTAGAAATTATCATGATTGTTGGCTCTTGTATGTTGTGAAGGAATTTGGGTATTAATTTTTGAAATGTCCATTGTACTGAAATAATCTTCATTTTATTGACTATGTGCTGAAATAATCATGTCTTTATATTGGAAGTACTGATATGACCCTGGATTTATTGACAATGTGCTGAAATTACCATGTATTTATGTTAGAAGTACTGATATAATCCTGACTTTATTGATTATGTGTTGAAATAACTCTGTATTTACATTGGAAATACTGATATAACACTGGATTTATTAATGGTTAATGTTCTACTATAGGGACTGACTGAGGCAATTGAGGAATTGGTGTCACATGCCACTCACATAAAATGCAGCAGGCACATTTACGCCAATTCCTGGAGAAAGTATCTAGCGGGTATATTAAGAACATTGTTTTGGAATGCCTCAAAGGCATTCAATGATAGGGACTTCAAGGCGGAAATGGGTAAGATCAAGGAACTATCTGAAGAGACCCTCAATTGGTTGGCAGATCTTGGTGACTCCATGTGGGCTAGGTATACTTTCTCCAAGCGCCTGAAATGCGCTTTTGTGACTAACAATCCGGCGGAGTAATTTAACAATTGGCTAGGGGAACTGAGGAACAAGCTTGTGTATATAGATATGGAAGGTTTCCGGGTAAAGATAATTACAATATTGGAGGAAAGTTATAAAATATGTGTGGGATGGGAGACTGTTATGTGTCTGATGACTGAGAAACGGTTGAAGGTTGTGGAAAAATTAGCTCGGAGACTAACATTCCATCCTTGTTCAGAAAAAACATTTGAGGTAGTCCATGGTGAGACCAACTACGCAGTGAGGATTGATACCAGGTCGTGTGATTGTGGGATTTGGGATTACACGGGGGTTCCGTGTAGGCAAGCTGCACTTGTACTGCTTAACAAGAGGGTCCCCCTCCACGAGTACTGTGACCTCATGGTATCGAAGGCAATGTTTGAAAAGGCTTACGGTCACATGATCACCCCAGTTCTGCATAGATCATTTTGGATAGAATCAACCACAGTCGAACCATGTGATCCTCCTAGGTTGCACAGGCGGGTTAGAAGGCCGAAGACTAAGAGGAACAAGGAAGCTTGGGAAAATGACCCTACGAGGTCGAAGTACAAATGTGGGAATTGTTGTGATTACGACCAAAATAAGAAGGGTTTCCACGGTGGGGCCATGACAAAGGAGAAGAAAGTGGCTGAACATGCACGAAGAGCGGCTTCCCAGGTACCAATTTATTGGCAATAACACTCATTTATCATATATATATGTAACTATACCTTTGTCTCTAATATCACTATTTTTTAGGAACCAATGGAAGGGACCTCTACTCCTAACACTCAAGCAAGTACGAACTCAAGGGGTCAGTCAAGGAGGGGAAGATCACCAGATGTTGGTCGTCCAGTGAAAAGGATGTTAAGTCAACCTACCATAGTTGACAAGCGGTTGGCAAAGAGGGGAATACCAGGAAAGGTAAATTTTTGGATACGAATATAGTGTTGCATAGTTCAAATTGCTGGTGCAATTCATGGTGTATTTTGACCTTTGTAGGAAATAACCAGGGATCAAGAAATTGTTGTTGCGCGAGATGGTTATTTAATAGTAGTGGGAACAACGATATCTCAAAATGCGATATAACTTAGCCATTACATTTAACTAACTTCTACAACTATCATACAAATCTCTAACAATATTGTCTTTTGTTTATTTTACAGATGCCAACAGAAGCCACCTCCATTCCCAACACCCAAGGCAGTCAATCTGTTAGGGGTCAAGCAAGAAGAGGTAGACCTAGAAAGGTAAAAATATTGATAAAAATATGTTTAGGGGTGTTTGAAGATACAATTGTGGTGAGATTGATACAACTTTGGTGTGTAGGTTGTTTAGCATATTGAGGCTCCAAAGCAGTGCCTGAACAACCTTTCCATGGAACAGCTGAACCGAAGAACGGAATGAGGTAATGAGAAAATGTGCATTTCATCTATAATTGTTCAGATTTTGTAAGGGTTAATTCAGCACTTACAGGTAATTTGATAGGGTTAGATCATCACTTATTAATAAATTATAGGGTTAGATCATCACTTATTAATAAATTATAGGGTTAGATCATCACTTATTAATAAATTATAGGGTTAGATAAGAACTTATTAATAAATGACAGGGTTATATTGACACTTATTAATACATGATAGGGTTAGATAAGCACTTGTTAATAATTTGAAGTTTTTAACTTTCATTGGTTCCCTCTTCGATCTAATGTTTCTAACCATTCAGGAAATTGGAGGAACCACCCAGTTTCAAGTGGTAATTAAACAACCCCCAAGATCTCAGAAAACGAAGTCAATCTGACAATACAAAGGGACCAGCTGTCAATTATGCCACCTCCTCACTACTCCTGGTCGTGACGAAGTGCAGGTATACATTTCCGAAGTACTAAAAATATATTGTCTTCTCATTGACCGCTTTATCCTAATTATGCCCTAATTTTTATTAACAAGCAGGGATCATAGTTTGATGAGAAAATAAATGCTGATTTCCCCCATGATGATGCAGACTTTGAAATGATCATGATTATCACCTTGGAAGCTATTGAGAAATAAATGAGCATCCAAGGTGGTGAACATTCTGAGCAACCTATTCTCATTAACGGTAATGATAAGGTATTCATTAATGTGAGTTTTGATGATGAGGGTTTAGGCAATGTACTGGTGGATGTTGTTGGTTGTGACAGTGTTGCTAAGGACTTGGTTAAAGGTGTTGTTAATGATGAGGGTTTAGATGATGTACTGGTCGCTTGTGTGATTATTGAGGGCAACCATAAGAGTGGTTATGAGGTGTTCAAAGATGTGGGTGATGGTGATAGGAATGCATATGAAGTCTTCATTGATATCCCTGTTTTGGAGGAGATGGAATGTGATATTCCTATGTTAGATTTGCCTCCTAGGGTTGAAGTTGCCAATAAGGTCCCAGCTCCTCCTCTTGTTTAGGTGTCAAACATGAATGAATGTGTTGATGCTACCGTATGGCAAGGTGATATGGTAGAGGATTACTCTCAGCGTTAATTCCCTTATGATGATTACTCTCAGCTTGGTGGTGATATGAATGAGGATGACGCCCTTACACATGATTCAGAGAAGAAGAGTAGCCAAATTGATCAATCCAGAGCATTTATACCCCCCCCCCCTCCCCCATCACCCTAGCTAC
>JAULKM010148243.1:0-17521 GCA_032355605.1 Rubia tinctorum | reverse complement strand
TTATGCACATCCATCTGGTGAAGTTCCCAACCACGAATGACTGCAACAGATAGAAACAGATGAACCGAACTCATCTTCGCAACAGGAGCAAATGTCTCAGTATAGTCAATACCTTCTTTCTGGAGATTTCCAAGAACCACAGACGAGCCTTCTGACGCTCACTGGAACCATTAGATTTAAACTTTGTACGATACACCCATTTGCATCCAATGGCAGTCTTATGCAGAGGTAGTGAAGACAAGGTCCAATTCTGATTGCGCTCAAGTGCATTAATCTCATCAGCCATGGCATCACTCCAATGAGCATACTGGGAAGCCTCAGAATAAGTGGTGGGATCTGCACTAGAAGTTACTGCACCCAAAATTCTAGAATGCGTACTAGAAAATTTATCAAAATTAACAAAATCAGTTAAAGGATAGAGAACACCTGAGGAATGTGATGTTGCGAGTGTGGTCGTTGCAGTAGGGGTTATTAATATCAGCAACAGAGCAGATATAATCGTGCAGATAAGTAGGAAGTCGACAAGGAAGACCACTCTATCGGACATTAGGTAGCTCGACCGAAGTTGACGATGCCAAATTCTCAATCGACGAAGCTGGCGGCTGAGACGAAGTAGATGGAGGAGACGTTGAAGAAGCAGGCGGCGCATGGACATCGGCAGCCGGAGATGCGTGGACATCGACATCAAGTGGCGTGTGGAGCTCGGTAGCGGATATTGAGTCACTCGCGGCCAACTCAGCCGGCACGTGTGGGATGACGTCGGCTTGCGGGGGCACATCCGTCCTCAAAACTATCGCCGGTATAGGAGATATCGGCGGGAAGCTGGCCGCGAGCAGTGCAGTCACCAGTGCTGAGAGGGCTGGCGTCGGTGATGTGACAGACGACGGTAAGGCCTCCGTTAAGAGACTGAAAAGAAACTGGTCCTCATAAAAATTAGCATCCCGACTGTTGAAGAAAGTACGGGTTTCCAAGTCAAAAGGACGATAACCTTTTTTTCCGGCAGGATACCCAAAAAACAAACATCTGCGACTTTGCGGAGCAAACTTGTCACGGAATCCGGGAATATATGAGGCAAAGCACAAACAACCAAATACTCTCAAAGCTTTGTAATTTAGAGGATGTCCATGAAGCAATTCGTAAGGTGAGCGCTCATCAAGTTGCTTTGTGGTGTCTGATTGATCAAATAGAAAGCAGTAAGAACACATTCACCCCAAAACTCAATAGGAAGATTGGCTTGAAAGCGTAAAGCACGAGCCACATTTAGTAAATGGTGATGCTTGTGCTCAACACGACCATTCTGCTGTAGTGTATTAACCATGGATGTCTCAAACACGATCCCAGACTCAACAAAATATGATCTCAAAGGTAGAAATTTTGTACCATTATCAACCCGAGCACGCTTAATCACACGGCCAAACTGATTCTTGATCAAAGTACAAAATTCTAAAAATCTTGATGCTACATCACACTTAGAAACTAACAAATTAACCCAAACAGAGCGGGAGTAATCATCACCTATAGTTAAAAAATAAAATGCACCACTAGAAGATGGTGTTTTATAAGGACCCCAAACATCACAATGTATTAATTCAAATAAATAAGTAGCATTTGAATTGCTCAAAGAAAAACTTTGTCTAGTATGTTTTGCTCTATGACAGACAGAGCAAGGAACAGAAACTTTAGAACCATATTGGGTAGCAGATGACACAGAACCATCAGGCAGTACAACATTCACGGAATGAACATCAGTAGTAATATCAAGAAGAGAACCATTGTAACTGGTCACGTGATATGAGGCTCCCGTATCAAGAATCCATGGTAAAGTAGACTTACCTGACCATTGGTCAGACACAGCATTAAACTGATTAAATAAATGTAGGGTCGTACTCCATTAGTCATCAGACAGAGCAAGACCGAAATCAGAACGGGCAAGAGTAGTCCGGGAGGCTGCGACAGCGTGTCCTGGACGAATCACGGCGACACTATCTTCCTTGTCTCCTGGTTCAATACTTTGAACCAATCTGGTACTCCGGTGAGCTTGAAACGAGTTTCTTTGTCATGGCCCTTGCGATTACAATGTGAACAGATCATAATCTTGCTATCAACTGACGTGAGAGCAGCTAGCGAAGAACCCAAAGGTGATGGACGTCGTGCAGTATACGCCATAGAGTCAGTTGAAGCCTCGCTAGACCGAACAACGACTCCGTGATTCTTCTCCTGATCAACAAGGGCATAGACACGCATGACTGGTGGAAGATGATCGGTAGTCATGATGTTGGATCACAAGGTATGATAGCCTTGGTCAAAACCCATGAGAAATTGGTAGATCATATCTTTCTCACGTTCTAGGAAGGCGTTGGCAGCATGGTTGCAAGTGCACAGAGGTTTACAAGCTACACAGGTGCAAATTAAAGGAGGCTGAAGTGAGTTGTAATCACCAAACGGCTTCTTCAATTGCCAAAATAAATAGCAACATTCTGCCGACAGTTCTGGATATATTCGCGCATTTGCAGAATTTTCAGACCATTCCCAAGGGTAAAATGCGCCTTTAGATCATCTCACTGTTCCTTCACCATGGCATAGTAGGTAGTGGAAGAACATAATGGTGGATCTAAAGTCTGCAAGAGCCAACAAGCCATGGTAGCATTAATTCCCAGCCATTCAACTGCATCAGGATGATCGTCTGGAGGTTTAGTAATGGTTCCATCAATGAAACCATTCTTTTTATTGGCAAGCATAGCTCCGTAATTGGCATTAAACCATTATAGATAATTCTCCTCTCATTTAAGTATAAAGGGACAGATGGACAAACTGGGACCGTCGGTAGTACTGAGAAAGTAAGGGTCATGCATGGATCGACCAGTAGAAACAGAACCCCCAGCACCAGATTACAGTTGCAATTATTTGAGTAAAGCTACAATCACATCGGTGGCGTTGAGGTTTTGTAGTTTATTAGTCTCAATTTCAGCAACGATGCAGGCTTGCTCAGCGGCATCGGAACTAGAACCAGGAGCAGACATGGGTGCAGATCATCAAGGTGGGTAGATAGGCGGTAGGCAGCGGCAATGGCGGTGTGTGGTGTGCACGGAAGTGGCGGAAATCGGGTCGGCGGTGCGTGAATTACACGCACAGATGAACAGCAATCAACGATCAACCTCAGCGACGGATCGGCGGTGGCAGATAGGCAGCAGACGTACGGTAGTGGCGGATCGAGACGGCGGCGCGTGGATCGATGTGCGGCAGGGCAGATTGGCGATAACTTGCGAATGACAAAAACAGATCAGCAGCAACTAGGGAGTAGCAGTGACAGACAACGGAGGCAACAGCACGTGTGGTAACACACGGTTGGCGATCGGCGGCCGCTCGGAAAATTACAAAAAAAAATAGGTTTTCAGGATTTTAGGCTATGATACCATGAAGAATTTACAAGGTAATAATGGTGTGTTTGTATTCGTGCTCCGGGGTACATTATATTGTAGTACAAAAGACCTATACTCAACTAGAAAAGGAATGCTAATCTAATTACAATTACAAGTAATATTCACATAATATTACCATTCCTTAAAAAAATTACATGTCAACCAGACTGGTCGTTTGTACTATTACAGATCAGAGATCCAATAAAAACTACAACATCGTCCTCGGGGATATTAACTTTTTTCTCGCAAAAATCATGACCACTTGACAGCGAGGAGCGTATTACGCATCAATATCACTGCGCCAAACAGGAATTTTCTACAACTGTAACACCATTTGATCCAACCACGATCTATGTTGTCCAAACTATAAACACCTTGAAAAATACAGATCTGACGTATCCAAATTAATTGAAATCCAAAAATAAAACCACAAACAAAATTACGAATACACGATCTAAACAAGCAGATCGAGAACAATACATCAACGTGAACAACTAAATCGAGCTATCATCATGGACACAACAATCTAATCGATCAGGTCGAAGAACAAGAGTAATCTGTGGAGATAAATATCACACTTATTGAATAATATAAATATAAATTAAAATAAACTGTTATTATCTATCTCCCTAAAGGAAAGATGGGGAAAAAGATTAAAGAAAAAAAGTGCGCCAAGTAGATGGGAGATGCGGCTAAGCAATTAGCGGTTTAGATTGACTGTGTTAAGATTGTTGCAGCACTGAACGATATTAATCCAACCTAGCTGTAAAAACTAAGGTTAAAAAAAGAGAGGCAAAGTCTTCATAATATAAAATTGGTGGCAGCAAAAGAAGAAGAAAGCAGTTAAAAGAAGAAGAAGAGTAGAGATGAGGAATTGATGGTTGAATTGAACTTAAGGGAATATTAAGACATAGAAAAGAGATGCAGAAGATGTCAAGAAGAAGAAGATGAAAAGGGACCGGAAGAAGTTGTTGTTTAGAAGAAGAAGAAGCTAAATGTCACAGCTTTAAATCCCATCACGCCCTTCCATATGTTTTATTTCTGCTCAAAACTTGTTCCAGTTTGTATTAGAAAACGACTGATTCCTTCCCACTTTTACACACACGCACACACTAACAATAATGCCTCCGATTTTATAAAATTATTACCCTTGGTAAATTTAGTGCATGAAATGAGTGGAATAAATTGAGTTGAGAATTCAGAAACGAAAACAATGTATAAAATTGAAGAAATATTACTAAAATGTAATAACTAAAAAATATTTTAAACATGAAGGAGTGATTGAAAAAGAAGAAGTATGTAGTTATTTTGTCCCACCATAAGATTACTATAAAAAAAAATTAAATGAACATTTATGCATCTTAATGACAGAGAGAAAATGAGGAAATGAAATAACTTAATCAAATTTAACTATAAATTTTAGCTAAAATAAGAAACAAAAACTTTAAGAGTCCATGTCTTGAAATGGCCTTTCCAGCAAATTAGAAGAAATGAAGATACAATATTTGGATTGCACTAATTTGGTCATAAACTTCTAACTACCGCACGTTGCATGATAAATTTTGAATATCGCAACTAAGGCCAATCTTTTACTTTCCTACAATTCTATTTCAACCCCTTCTTTCCACATATGAAAAAACGGTATTTTTCAAGATATATTTTTACCAACTTTTAATTGGAACAGATGAAAATAAGTATCGAAGATTTGACGTTGGAGGAAAGGGAGAGAGTATATGTATTTTTAATAGAGAGAGAGACAGAGATATAACGTGCGTGTGTGTGAGAGTGTTTTGATGCCATAAAAGAACAAGGAGAAAGCAACAAAACGTAGAAGAAGAAGACGCTCGTTTGCCGTGAAGACCTGAAAACTCAGAGAAACCACCTTCTCTTCTTCTGGATTTATTCCATGCATTTATCACCATTTATGCCATTTCCTTCTTTTTTTTTCATTTCAACTTTTTTTTTTCTTTCCGTAGAATCAAATGGAAAAACAACAAATATACTCTTAAACCAATCAGATTTGAACATTTCCAGCAAAATTAAACAAGTAATCAAGTTTATCCTAGCAAAAAAAAATTTGTACATGCAGTATGAAAAAACATGCAAGCATTACACATCAATTATTCCGGTGGCACGAGATTTAGTTGAAGGAGAATATTTGTCAATTTGGTCCAATTAATGCAAACCAATACTCCGAAAATACATAAAACTACGTTACGTACCATCAGTTCCAAAAGTACGACTCCCTCTGTTCATTTCTGTATGTCACTTCCGTTTTGGGCACACCGTTATAAAAAAAAGATGCTAAATGTGTGGAGTAAAATGAATTGAAAATTGAAAAAGTAAAATGAATGATAAAAATAACCTTAGATCATACCATATTTAGAAAGTGTCAAAATAAAATAAACAGTCCAAAATAGTAAGTGTGTCATAAACAGTTGAACGGAGGGAGTATCAAATTGCAATGCACTTCCCAATAATATTAAATGAGTATCATAGATTTTTGGACTCTGTCAATAATTATACTTCCTTTATTTTTAAAAAATATATTATTACACATTTTTAATTAATTGTTCTTTAATATTAATATGTTTTTTTACTATGATCGAATTTAACCATTTAAAATCATTTATTATACAAAAAAAAATTTCTACAACCCAATTTCATTCCATCATTTCAATTCAATTACCACACATAATATTATTATACTCCTCGAGCTTATCTTACTGTAGGACACTTTTTAATCTATTTTAATCCGTCTTTTCTACTTTTAACACTTTTAAATTTACAATAAAGTTTCAGTTACTATTAGTATTAATAGATTTTGTCATTTTATATAAGAATGAAAGTAAATGTGTCTACCAAAGTAACCACATAAAAGTAAAACACTCTTGTATCATTGCATGGCATATGTACATGTGGGTAAGCAATAAATGTTTCAGGCATATATTAGTACACTGGTATATATACAAAGGGTCAGATAGCAGATGAGCTTTGTACAGGTTGTAACGGTACTATATATAGGGCTATGAATTATCTCAGGTTTTACCTACCAATAGCTAATGACAATCAGAACTCAGACAATGGGAAAAGAGACAAATTAGCATCAGTGAAAAAGATACTAACACACTTTCTCCGGGTTTTTTATATTGGCACGATGATTTTTTTTATATTGACACTTTTCTCTTTTGGTAAATCCTATATTGATTTCATCCACACACTTTACCTTTATTCTCCCAATTTATCCTACAACACTCGTTCCACATTTTAAAATTTTTGTGTCATTTGTAAGAGTGTCAATATATCATGACCAGAGGGAGATGTGATACCATAGAGTTAGATGTTTGAATTTAGGTGAATGAAATAAGTGGATGGAATTAAATTTAGAAAGAGAAAAGTAGAATAAGTGGATGAAATTGAGGGATTTTTACCATAAAAAGAAAGTGCGTTAAATTCAGGAAAAAAAATTGAAAGTGTACTACATCCAATGAAATTGGGGGAATATGGTGGCACCGTCTTGTGTTGTGCTAATCCATGTGGTACTATTTCAGATCAATAAGGGTTCTGCCTAATCATTTTCTTGTTTTTTTCCCTTCAGATATTGAATCTGAATCAATGTATTGAATCTCTCATATAAATGGAAGTTAGAAATGTAATGTTATTCTTGTTAGCAATAAGTATGAGAAAAAGCATAATGTTATGTGAATTAACTTCTTAGTTAGCTTTTAACTTTTGCATTCTCATTTTGATCAAACAAACTAAAAACAAGTGTTTGACAACCAACTTTTTACCTGTCCCAAGTAAAGAAAATGAAAAAAAAAACATTTAAAAAATGTATTTGACAACTAACATTTATTAATTACCTGTCATTAACCCCCTTTATTATTAGTTTTTATGTTTGATGGAGTTTTAGGTTTTTTTTAAAAAAATTAAAACGTACTCCCTCTGTTTTATTGGATTTAACACTTTTTATTTTTCGGTTATTTTTGTGAATTTGACACACTTTTCTTTTATAGCAAGATTCCTACAATTTCATCCACTCATTCTACTTTTCCTTTTCTAAATTAAATTTCATCCAATCATTTTATTCACATAAATCCAAGCACTTAAAGCTATGTTGTCACATCCAACGAAACGAAGGTATTATTGAGAGAATTATAAAGGAAGAGAGTAAAATATTTATTAATGGAAAAGAATTTTTCACTTTTTTACCATAAAAAAGTGATAACCTTAGAAATTATACTAAATATAAAAAATATCCTAAATTTAAAAGAACAAATAAAGTACCAAATAAAATTTTAAACTCAAACAACTGATGTAAACTACTGATACAAGATCTAGCAAAACCAATTAAATTAAACAGCCAATAACCAACCACCATTTACCGAATAGAACCTGCTGTATGTGAAAAGCATCATTTAATTTACTCTCTTCATTTTACAGCTTTTGTCACACTTTTCTCTTTTACTTGTTTCTTTTACATTGATGTACTTTTTTTCTTTTTGTCAAAAAAGTTTCAATTCCATTTACTTATTCTAAATATATTTTCATCCGCTCATTTAAAAGACTAAATTATTTTTTTTATCCCCAACATAGTATATTTTACCATCTTTTGGTCCCCGATAGGAAAATCGCGTTTTTAGTACCCCACAAATTCAAAGTGAAATTTTCGGTTCCCAAAACCAGATTCCGCGTAATTTTTAGGTAGACTATACTATTTTTGGTCCCTACCATAGCATTTTATACCATATTTTGGTCCCCAAAACCCACCTCGAATATGGTTTTGGGGATCGAACTTTAAATTTGTGGGGTACTAAAAAAATGTGATTTTGTTCTCGGAGACCAAAATATGGTAAAAGATGCTATGTTAGTGGGGAAAAACAATTTAGTCTATTCCCTCTGTTTCATTCGATTTGACGCACTTTACTTTTTTGGTTATTTTTGTCAATTTGACACATTTTCCTTTAATGAAAAGATTTCTTCAATTTCATCCACTCATTCTATTTTTCCATTTCTAAATTCAATTTCATGCACTCATTTCATTTACCTAAATTCAATCCGTTAAAACTATAATGCCACATCCAACAAAACGGAGGTAGTATTTAAAAATGTGATTTTGAAACCTACCAATCCGGGATAAATGAAGTTTCCTGTCACGGGTTAGCCTTGAAAGCCCCTTTATCTCACACTCCTAGACACACAGACACATATTCCCCTCTCACCACTCTACCAAACCCAGGAGGCATCTCCATATCCATCCATATATAAAACTACTTCCCAAAACTCCCATTCCACTCTTCTCATCATCTTCTCCACACCAACAAACCTGAAAATGGCTCTCATGCTCGACAACTGCGACGGCATTCTCCTCTCCCTCGACTCCCACAAATCCGTCCCCGCCCCCTTCCTCACCAAAACCTACCAGCTCGTCGACGACCCTGCCACCGACCACGTCGTCTCCTGGGGCGAGGACGACACCACCTTCGTCGTGTGGCGGCCGCCGGAGTTCGCGCGGGATCTCCTCCCCAACTACTTCAAGCACAACAACTTCTCCAGCTTCGTCCGCCAGCTCAACACCTATGTAACCACCTAATCACATCTTCTTGCGTTTTAGTTCATATGATGTCTGTGTTTTCCGATGGTTGTGTCGCCAGATTTCAACCGATTGACTGTTTTGTTTTTTTGAACTTAGGGTTTCAGGAAAATAGTTCCGGACAGATGGGAGTTCGCGAACGAGTTCTTCAAGAAGGGGGAAAAGCACCTTCTGTGTGAGATCCACCGGAGAAAGACTGCTCAGCCGCAAGCGTCCATTAGCCACCACCACCACCATCATCTCCCCGGCGGCGCATTCTTCCCGTACACCACCAACCGGGGCAGCATTTCGCCGCCGGAGTCCGACGACTGCGGTCCTCACTGGTGCGACGACGTCGCACTGTCTCATTCTCATTCTCCACCTCCTCCGGTGTCATCTTCGCCGCTAGTGCAACATCAGCATCAGCATCTCGCGGTCCCGCTCATGACGGCCGCCGGTTCAAACCACTACGGCGGAGGAAGCAACAGCGGCGGCGGTGGCAGTGGCTCGTCCGTGACGGCGCTGTCGGAAGACAACGAGCGGCTCCGGAGAAGTAACAACATGCTGATGTCGGAGCTGGCCCACATGAGGAAGCTCTACAATGACATCATCTACTTCGTGCAGAACCACGTTAAACCGGTGTCGCCGAGCAACATTAACTACCCTTCTTCTCTGATCCTCTGCAACGGCGGCGGCGCCGCTGCACCGGCTTCCGCTACGACCATCACGCCCTCGTCGCTGATGCAGAAGCCGCTGAATCAGTTCCTCGGATATCATAACCATAACACCAAGATGATGAACGGCAACAACAACATCTCGTTCGCCGGCGGCGGCTGTAACCAGAACGATACGACGTCGCCTCCCAGCAAGAACAACTCACACAGTAGCGGTGTGACGGTGCTCGAAGATCAGAGTAGTAGAACGAAGCTTTTTGGAGTGCCACTTCATCAGTCCAAGAAAAGGGTTCACCCAGAATATTCTTCCTCTAATTCCATGAAGACCAACAAGGCAAGATTTGGTTTGGATAAGGATGAATTAGGGCTAAACCTCATGCCTCCCTTTCCATGTTAATTAACACATTCATTCTTGTTAGTTAATCTCAACCTTAATTTTCTCGAAACCTTAATCTTTGCAAGTCCTTTTTCTTCTTCCCTTCCCCTTTTTGGAATGTCTCCACGTTTCTAGTTTTTAGTGTGTAAATACTAATCATGGTATATGATATTAGAGATCAGCTTTTGTTCTTCAATCTATGCTCAATCTAGCAGGGCTTATCTTTAATTTATAAGTTGAACAGCTTATTGTGTTCGATAAACCGGTAAAAAAGCGCTTATTTTACAACCGGAGGACATACATGGAACAAAAGTAGAAATTGGTCTCCCACAGTTTTCAAAATAAGGCAGCTTCGATTATAAACCCAGCTCGGAACATGTTTGCTGTGTTCATTTCTATCCAAATTACTCTGGAGGGAGTATAAAATTTTAAGGTAAACATTAACTGAAGCTAATATAACCGGTAATACTATATGTTTTCTTGGCTTTCAGTAATGCATTTAATATCCTTTCTTACATTATTGTCTCTTCCATTTCTTTTTCTGGGACGAAAAATCTGAGCAGTTCAGTTACATTAATTACTGCAGTTTTTGGAACTGGGTTTTCTTGTGTGGGGTGGGGGGACCTTTAGCTTGTGAGGCTTTTCCTTTTTGCAGTCTGTTACCTTGGCAATTTCCAACAGTGTCTTAATGGAGGTATTCGTACACAAATGGCCGTTTCCGAAAGGGCCGAAATATTAGCAATAATTTTGATAATCATGGAAATTTGAAACCAGGAAAAAAGCTAAAAAGAAAAGCAGCTGACCCGAGAAAATGGATATCAGCATGTTCCACAAAGGTGTGTTAAACTTTGGAGTAATTAGTGTTGTAATTATCACTATTATTGTTACCAAGAAGAAAGTTGTGTATGATTTTAGGAAAAGATGGTCATCATGTGTTTTTGCTAGATCTCCTTACACTTAGATCTCTCGTTTTCTTGAATCTATAGTCAGCCAAGAAAAGGTTTTGCTATGTACAAACAACAACATGAGAACAAATTCTGGGTGTATTTTTTTTAATATATTTTTACAATTCACTCAAAAATAAATTTTAAAAAGAAGAAAAAAAAGTATTAAGGAACAACAATATTATGAGAATATTACTTGTAATTTGTAATTGTAATTAGATTAGATACATTTTCCTTTTCTGTATAGGTTTTTGTACCTCTATATAATGTACCCCAAAGAATAAATACAATCATACATTATTCTCATTATTTTCTACATGGTATCAGAACCTAAAACTCTGAAACCCTAAAGAAAATTTCTGCTGTCATACTTCGTCAGAGCCGACCGCCACCGATCAATTGTCGAGCATCTCCAACACGCGTCATCCGTCAATTCACCACAGCCTCTTCTCCGGTTTCCGTGATCATCCGCCACCGTACGTCGACCAGATTTGTCTGTGCGTGATCCACACGCGTCGCCGCCGGTATTCCACGCTCCACCGCCGTGTTAACTTGCCCGTACCGCAGATCTTCTTCTGCCATTGATCCGCAACTATGTCTGCACCAGGTTTCAGTTTCGATGCTGCTGATCAGCAAGCCCACTTCGCTGCTGAAGATGAGGCTAATAAGTTATATAATCTCAATGTCATCGATGTGATTGCAGCTTTACTCATATAGTTGCAATTACAATCTGACACTGGGGGATCTGTACCTTTTGGTCGATTTCTGAACGATCCTTACTATTTTAGTATCTTTGACGACCCTGGTTTGTCAATCTGTCTCATCATACTGAATGGTGAAGATAATTATCTCGAATGGTCTGCTGCAATTTCTGGCACTATGCTTACCAAGAAGAAGATTGGTTTCATTGATGGAACCATTCCATCCTGATGCAGTTGATTGGCCTGGAGTTAATGCTACCCTTGTATGTTGGATCTTGCAGACTCTAGATCCACCATTGCGTTCTTCTACTACCTACTATGCCACAATTAAGGAATTGTGGGATGATCTTAAGACACGATTTACTCTTGGAAATTTTTCAAAAAATTCTGCAGATGCATGAAGATATACAGAATTATCGGCAGAATGGTTAAACTGTTTCCATTTATTTTGGCAAGATGAAGAAGTTGTTTGGTGATTACAACTCCATTCGGCCTCCTTTAGTTTGCATTTGTGAAGCATGTAAACCTCTGTGCACTTGCAACCATGCTGCTAATGCCTTCTTAGAACGCGAGAAAGATATGATCTATCAATTTCTCCTTGGTCTGGATGAACGCTATCATACCTTGCTATCCAACATCATGACCACTGATCATTTGCCACATGTCATGCATGTATATGCTCTCTTTGCTCAGGAGGAGAATCAAAAGGCCATTATTTGGTCTCGCCAGCCTTCGACTGACTCTATGGAATATGCAGTACGATGCCCACCACCCCCGGGTTCTTCGACAGTTGCTCTCACTTCAGCTGATCGTAAGAATTTCACCTGTACTCATTGTCATCGCAAGGGTCACGACAAAGATACATGTTTCAAGCTCACATGCGTACCAGATTGGTTCAAGGAATTGAACCAGAAACCCAAGAAGATGGTGGCTGCCCACCATACCCCTGCCCGCTCTGACTTCGCAACCTGTTTTGTCTGATTACCAATGGAGTACGACCCTACATTTATTTAATCAGTTTAATGTTGTGTCTTTCCATGGGTTAGGTAAGTATACTTTACCTTGGATTCTTGATTCAGGAGAATCATATCACATGACTGGTGACAAAAGTTCTCTGATTGATATTACTACTGCCGTCAATTTTGTGACTGTTATATTGTTTGATGGATACGTGTCATCTGCAACACAATATGGTTCTATTCGCTTTGGAGATGTTACTCTTACTCATGTGCTCTACATACCTTCTCTGCGATGCCGTTTATTATCATGCACTAGATTGTTACCTGCCTTAAAATGTCTAGATTTGTTTACTGGTAATTATTGCATTTCACAGAAAATCAGTACGAGGAATTTGATTGGTGTGGGTGAGCAGAAGGGGGGGGGTTAATTGGTTTCGCCTGCTGGATGCGAATGATCGTCCTCATATCTTGCAGTTTATTCCGACGGTTGCTTCAGTTTCATCTTCTGATTTATGGAATCAGCGTCTTGGGCATCCTTCCTATACAGTGTTGTCTTCTGTTTCTACTCTTGATTTTAGCACAAATAATGTTTCTGTTCCTTGCTCTGTAAGTCATAGAGCAAAGCAGACTAGACATAGTTTTCCTTTAAGTTCTTCGAATGCTTGTTCTTTATACGAATTAATACATTGTGATGTTTTGGGTCTTTATAAAACACCATGTTCTAGTGGTGCATTTTATTTTTTGATTATAGTTGATGATTATTCCCGATCTGTTTTGGTTTATTTATTAGTTGTCAAGTTAGAAGTTGCCTCTAGATTTATTAAATTTTGTGTCTTGATCAAGAACCAGTGTATAATATTTAAATTAAAGAATATAACGTTTAAATTATAAAGTTTGGTGGTCGTTTCATAGGAAATACCTTTTTTTAAGACTTGTCTGATGAGGAACAAATCATTTTTGCAATCTAGAGTTACTTCACATTTTTTCAATCTACTTCTTAAAGCGTGGTGAACCACATAAAACTTTAATTACATATAATATACAAATTTGTCACACTCCCTCTGTATTCTTATGTTTTGCACATTTTTCATTTTTTTTTCATGTTTTGCTGAGATTGACACACTTTTTTATGGCAAAAAGTGAATCATTTTCAACCACTCTTTAAACTTTTACTCTCCTCACTCAATTATCTCCACTTATTTCAACTTGCAAAAATAAAAATACCTGAAGTTATTGTGCTAAACATACAAAAAAATGAGGGAGTACTCCCTCCGTTTATCTATTTGTGGCACTATAGGTGTAGGTGTTTGGATTTAGGTGAAGAAAATGAGTTGATGAAATTGAATGTAGAAAGTAAAAAGAATGAGTTGATGAAATTGAAAGAATTTTACTAAAAATGGAAAGTGTGTCATTTAAAAAAAGTATCCCGATAAAATAAGTGTGATGTAGCATTTACAATTTATGATTAAGTTAATATTTAGAAGCTTGACTGAGAGGTGTGAAATAACACTTCGGAAAAATAAGCTATATGGTGGGTTATGCATTCGATGAAAGCGAAGTGCGCAGGTGAGGAAACCGACTAGAAATGTTTGAAATGTTTCTATCAAGGCTTCCATACTTCTTCTTCGGACCAGAAAACCTTTGCCTTTTCCTACTTTAAGTATCTGAATCAATGTCTTCAAAACCCTCCCCTTGGATACCTATCTCTCCTGCCTGTTCTTGACCAGTGGGTTAAGAGTATGAAGTAGAAATATTCATTGCAAACTTCGCTAAAAACTTGTTTTACCTTTTTTGTGCAGTTTAATGTAGAATAACATTGTTTTTCTCCCCATATTCATTTGACAAAATATGGGTAAAAGTTTTCAATGTAAAAAGGTAAAAAGACCGTAAGCATCTTTGGAGGCTTTATTATTTTCCTTTTACTTTGACTAGTGGGCGCTACTGTGGGTATTGCTGTAATATTTTTACATTAAGTTCAAGTTTTATTTTTTTGAATTCTAAAAACTGTGTAAGAAAATCCTCAAGTGCTCAAATGGAACCTGAATGATATACTTCCTCTGGTCCTTTATTTATTGTCTCGTTTGACCGTAATTTTTTCGTTACATGTTTTACCATCGATAATTTTAATTTGTTATATAAAATAACGGATATCATGTGAGATGTTTTTGAATTCTCGAAACTTTATAATTTTTAAAAAGTAAAATTTTAAAATTTGTTATTATACACAACTAAAATTATCAGTTATCAAACATATTATAAGAAAATGTCACAAAAATAAGAATAAAAAACAGAGAACTATAGGGAGTAGACAACAAAAAGAAGCAAGAAAATCTTGGTCGTGCAATGATTTGGTCTTCATACGAAAAGAAAGGGATACAAAACCTAAACCTAGTTTGATAGACGTGGCACGTGGTAGATGCTTGCACGTGCAGCGTATAAGGAGAACTCAGCATGAATAAATTAGGCATACACTAAACAATATACTCCTTCATTTTTTATGTAGGCAACCTTTTAAATAGTATTAATTTTATGATAAATGAAATGAATGATTTTGTTATAAATAAAATAATTAAATTTTACATTAATAAAGTATATTAATTTTTTTACATAAAAAGCGTCAATATAAGAGTTATATGGTTAATGTTGTATGATTATAATTATAAAAAAACAAGTTATTTAAAAATATTTTATGATTATTTAATATTAAAAATATTTTATATATTAAAAATACTTCCTCGTCCCATTTCAAACTGACATTTAACTATTTATTTAGTAAAAAATTCATAAATTTGACCAAAAAGTTGAATCGGTGTATACGTGTAGATACTATTGAGAGATAACTTTTTTATATTCATTATAACATATATTTTCAAAATATCAAATTTTCACAAGTTTTTTGAGTGAAAACGGTGAAAGTCAAAGTACGTAGGATAAAATGGGATAGATGGAGCATAATAATTATAAATAAAATGTAAAATAGCTGTTCTGACCTCTCTTCTTCAAAATTCTGATTCCACCCCTGAGTGTATTGTACACACGATATACTAAAAGTGGCATACCGACATACGGATGATCCGGTTAAAAGAAATGCTTTAAAGGAATTGTTTAGTTTATGAGTTTCTTAACACACACACACACATTAAAGGGAGTCTGTGTTTTTCGAAAGATGGGAAAAGGGGGGAAATTGCAAAGAGAAAGGCTTGGGAGTTTCCATGGGCGAGTCTTTTTAGTGACACTTTATTGACATTTCTTTGGTTATTGACGAGAGTATTAGTAGTATATGGTAAAGCGTAGTTGTAGATGGGCTTAAAAAGGTTTACAGAAGCAGAGACACGCGGATTTACTTTAATGGAGAAGAAGGGTGTTTTTCCTATTTTCCAAAATCCGGGCAATCATTCTGCACCATTGCCATTTCTTTTATGGCGTTACCAAAAATTGTATGTTAAGGTAATGGACAGATTAGATTTTGTCACATGTTTCACAAATTACTCTTTAATTCCTTAAAAGCCCTTCACTTTATCAAATATGAAATTTGTAAAGCATGTGGCAGAATCTTTTGTAACACGTTAACATACAACATTTGCTATATTTTTTTGAAGGTAACTTTTGCCACATGACATTCGCACGTGATTCTTACCAAATGACATTCACAGATAATTTCACCTTACTGTCTAAAATTAATTGAAAATGTAATAGTTTATAAAGTCAATCCCCAATTTACAATTAAATCTATTCCCTCATTTTTAATGTTCTTTCTATACTTCAATGCTTTTCAATTAATGGGTAATTAATCATATCATATTTATGAGGATGCACATTCTTTTTGTATTCTCAATCTTCATTTGTTAATGATATTCTTTCATAATACATATTTTTTACAATATATATTTATAAATTTAATACACTTTCCATTTTGATTTATCTTTTTTATTATTACATTTATTTCATGATAATAAGCGAATCATTTTCATCTAGTACTTATTCTTCTTCTTTTTTGACTCACTACAATCAATTTTGTCCACGTCATTTAATTTGCCAAAAAAATATCTAAAATTACTATATTAAAGAAATAGAATAATAGATGGAGAAAATTTATAAGTATTTCTAATAAATTTTATTTTTGAGACAAAAATCAGCATACGATGCTTTATATAAATATTAAATATAGTGCCGAAAGATTATATTTGAAAAATACTTTCAATGGTTTATTTAACACTTTGTAAATTTTATTTGCAATTTTTCTTGGAGTCTGTCTCTTGAATATGGTCCTTCCATAAGTTATGAAAACACCAAGGTTTAAATTGCAAATTGGAAGAAATCAAAATAAAAAATGTGGATTGCATTAATCGAGTCATAAACATATAACTATTGCACGTTGCATAATAATTTTTTAATATTGCAACTAAAATCTTTTACTATTCTATAATTCTAATACAAACCCGTCTTTTCATATGTTTATGGAAATACGGTGTTTCCCAAGACATTGTCTATTGATACGACTTTATTTTATTTTTGTTAACTGATATTTAGAAATGACATATTTTAGTACATATCAATATGTGTTTGGTAATAGTATTAAAAATTAAGGTCGTCTCTCGAAAGACCGTCTTTCCATAAGTTATGGAAAGACCAAGCTTTAAAATACAAATTTAAAGAAATCAAGATAAAAAAAATTGGACTGCATTAATCGAGTTATAAACTTATAATTATTTTACGTTGCATAATAAATTTTTTAATATTGCAACTAAAACTTTTTACCTTTCTATAATTCTATTTCAAATTTGTCTTTCCATATACCCTATGTGATAGAATGTAAAACCCACAAATAATTGTGGCTGTGTGTATTCATATATATACTGAGTACAAAGGGTATACA
>JAULKM010148216.1:0-17522 GCA_032355605.1 Rubia tinctorum | reverse complement strand
GTTTAATGAGTGGTTGAGAATGATTCACCTTTTTCCATATAAGGTAATGTGTCAATCTTAGATAAACATATCAAAATAGAATGTGTGTCAAACATAAGAAAACTGAGGGAGTACATGAGTAAAATATTTTATTATGTTCACGTGATCAACGCTTATCAGTGATCAACGCTTATCAGTAATCACAAAAATCAAAGTGCCTAACACATGTCTGATGGACGGATGTAAAAGGCCATTTCAATTGAGCTTCGCAGTTTATGCATATAAACAAGTGAGTAAATCATGCTTTATGTATTAAATTTTAATTTACTTTAAAAATTGCAATAATTTAGAGACTAACAATTCCATAGTAAGAGAGTGCAATCCAAGTTTTTATGACCTTGCTATACATGTGACCTTTTTTGTTGTTAAAATTCATGTGAATCGTTAGGGCATTCATTTCTTATAAATTCCAGTCCTTCTGTTTCATTTCTTTATGATTGCTATATCTATTTTTACATCTTACATTTCTTTTGATAATAAAGAAGTCATGGACAATGGAGGTCAAATCACAGAAGCATTTTATGAGGCAAATTTTGGAGGTGTCTGGGATGATGAAAATAAGAGTGCTTTAATGTTCAAGTTTATTACATGTCATAAATTCAATTCATTAAATTTGTAGTAAGTTTGTAAGAAAATAAATGATTATATATATAAAAATATATGAACATCAATTTTTTTAAAGGACTTAGGGCACGACCAACATGGATTTGGTCCACAATGTGCTTCCTAATTGAATTTTCCACCAGATATTGATTGATAAGGAGTTGTTGATATATGTTATACCTCTAAGGTTTAAGTCATTCTCATTGATGGGAAACGATGGCTTAACACAGGGCCTCTAGTGTCTCATCTTTCCCCATTCAGTGATTCTCCCAAAGGAATTTGAGCATTATGCTTTAACCCCATTGATCACTTATTTTGTTGGTGTTTTTACAGTCCATGTATGTTGGGGAATAGAGATGATGACATGGATGATTAGTCTAAGTTATCCATCATGTCTGAGCTATATGTTTTCCATCTTTGTATGTTTGTGTGAATAATCTAAACCAAAATGTTGAAGCATAAATTCTTCCACATCCCTGCGTATATAGTGACCTCTAGGTATTAAAAGGTAGAGGTTTCATTTTCATACTCGTGAGTGTTTCCAATTTCTCAATCCCGGGGGATTCATTGTGCTTTTCTAAGATGAAGCAACGTTTTGAAAATTTTATGCATTCTCTAGTTTTTCTCTAATTTGCATAGGAATTTCATGGACTTTGGGATACAATTTTTGGTATTCAATGAAAAAAGTTGTGTCATCCACGAATGACACATAGGTGAAAGTTCAAGTGCCCATAGAGTTTTGAAAATGGATATTCTATCCCTGCTAAACTCCTCCCTGTAGCCTCTTGTAAACATTTCAGTCTGAATAATGAATAAAAAGTGTGACAGTGAGTCACCTTGTATCAAACCCCTTTAATGCTTGCTATCTAAAAATGGCTCCATGGATCTCATCGAAAATGTTTGATGCTTTTGGGGCTTCTTTGCAAGCACACGAATATAAGTATTTAAAACAAGGCTGGAGATAAATTAGACATGATAAGCTTGACAAAGTGTCTGTGGATTTCTATTTTGAGACATAACAGTTAAGTGTACTCCATGAGACTCTGTCGAAATCCTTTGACATATATAATCTGAAAATCAAATTAAAGATTCAGGTTTCCTATATGTTTGTCACTTAATAAAGAGGGTTCCTCAGACACTAGTTTGTGCATTAATGGTCTTCATCTATCTTTGAACAATTTAGTGAAGATTTTATTGTTAAAATTTGATAAAATAATTGGTCTATATTCTGGGAAATTTGTTGGGCTCTGTGCTTTTGGGATTAAAGTGATAAATGTGCTTGTTAAGGTCCTTAAAAGAAGAACTCTGAGCTAAAACTCCCTACATGCTTGCACCACATCATTTTTTATGAAATTATAGGATTCTTTTAGAAAGAACCTCAGAAACCACAAGACCCTGGGGCACTATCTGCTCCCAGGTCCCAAACAGCCTTTATGACTCCCATTTTGGAAAAATAAACAAATTAACATTACTTGTCAGTTCTGTCAAGTTGGTTCTGTTAGGTTTAAGAGGTAAGTCATTGCCTAGCATATGGGATCGTAGTTCCCCTCAATAACCAGGTTTTTGTAGAAAGTGGATGCCTAATCTCTAATTTCTTGCTAATTTGTTAGCTACAAGGAAGTTCGCGATCTAGTATTTTGATTGCCCGAGTGACTATGATTTTCCTTCACACTAAGGTGAAAGAATTCGCTCTCCTTGAGCCATTTAAACCTAGACATTTTCCTCCAACAATGGCTTTATTCTATTGGTTTTTGGGTTAAATTTTCCCTATCTTTATTAAGTTTAGCTCTATGGTTAGGGTCACGAGTGTTGTCAAATCTTATTTCTATTTCATGCACATGTCCTTTTCCCTTTTATAACTTATCAATTACAGTGCCAAAGACATCCTTATTCTAGTTCTTAATAAATTCTTTAAATATTTTCAACTTAAGGTTTAATCTTAGTTGACCTTATTCTTACATTGGTAGTAACAAATTATCTCGAACGAGAGCCATAAATTTATTTGTTTGGTACCATATGTCCTAAAATCTAAAGGATTTTGCATGTGCGGTTATGGTTCTATTTAAAGTCAACAATAGGGGGGATTGGTCTGAAGGGATTGTACTGAGGACTTGGATTGAACCATTAGGTAAGCGTCTAGTGGAAACCTGGGTAGCAAGTACTCTATCTAACCTTTTTCATATCTATTGTAATTTCTTATGACTTTTGGTTCCAAAATTCCTTATTAGAGGCTTTTGTTAGAGGTTTAAAAGCTTCCTTAAAAGCTTCCTTGTTTGGTTTTTGTAACCTAAACAAGGAAGCTTTTAAGCCTCTAACATTCCCGATTATTCCATTTACTAACATCTAAACTCTTTATTTTCTTTTACTAACATTTAAACCGATGTTAGTAAATTTTACTATCATTCCCAGTTATTCCTTTTACTAACATTTAGGATTTAGGATTTAGAGATTCGACCTCCGTTCATTCAAATTGGATGACCTTGATAGCATATATTATTGTTAAATTTACAAAAGTAGTAGGCAAGAATATTCAATTGAGACTGTCATAATTAATAGACCAAATTAAATGAAGATTAGTAAAGATTGAATCCCCAATCAGGTTCAGTTAAACTATGGGGTCAGATTAATCAGTGAAGATAATGAAAAATCATTGAGAAACTACAACCATGTATGAGATGTATCAGTAAAAAAAATCGAAAGCATTGAAAAACTAGGTATTTGAAAACAGTTGCATCTCTTAGTGCAATATCAGAATGCAATATCCATATATAATAGATTAGGTATGTAAGATCAGACAAGCAAAGTCCCTATATCTTATTCAATGTTCATTGATTCCACATATACCAAATTCCATAAAGTGAAAAAAAATATACTCAGATGATCGCCACTACAAGGACATACTTCCAAAAAAGGACCACATAATTAGGTGGAACATTTGATAAGGAGGACACCGTCGAATCTCACCTGAGCAGTGGTCATAACCCATGATCACCACTACACGGAAGATAGGGTCAAGTATAACTTCAAACCTATAAATAAGAGAAAATATGACATGGTAAGGTATACACCCATTTTACCATTATAAATTAGCTAATCATCGAAAGTTATATTGACTTGATTGTCGGAGATTATTACCCCCACAAAGTTCCAAAACCATCATAAGAGGCACCTGACTATGAATAAAATATGAGAGTTGATGTGATGGTGAGCTCCTGGATTCTAAACAAGGAGATTGTTGATGGCTTCATGTACAATGGGAGTGTAATGGAGATATGGTAAGAGTTATAAGAGATTTTTGGAACTACTGATGGAACTCAAGTTCACCAGCTGTTGAGAGAGATTGTCTCTCTCAAACAAGTTAACGATTCTCTAGTTGTTTTTTTTACCAAGATGAGGAGCTTTTGGGATAAAATTTCCTCCATTTCCCCACTTCTACATGCATTTATGGTTGTAATTGTAGTTCAGTTTGAAATAATGCTGAGAAAAATAATATAGGTGACGTAATTGAATTCTTGATAGGAGTCGTTGAAGATTTGATGGTTAAAAGATTAGGTTCTTTTTATTTTCATGAACCTAACTGAGATTCTTCATCCAATATTTCCATTTCGTAAAATCTATCCTTTAGGACTCAGTACATTCTATCAACTTAACACATACAATGTTTTCTCCATCTCCATTTAGAGGAAGATGTCTATTTGCATTCACCTGCTGGGGGGGGGGATCGACGAACTAGTTAAATATTTTTTTGGTGATACTGGTAACAAAAAATATGTTTATAACTCATTTCAATCCATTTTATGATGGGTTAAAAATAGGTTTGATTGAAACCTGCTCAATAAGTGGGTAAAAAATCATTGAACTCGCTAGTCGAAAATGGATAAACCAGCTGGTTTTAACCCTTTGGATTTATATACTAAGTCATATGGGTAAACATGTGGGTTTTCACCCATTAATTAACCCATATGGGTTTATGTACCAACACATGTGGGTACCAGTGGATGTCAACACATGTATTGACCCATATGAATAAACCTCTGGGTTTCATCCCACATATTGACCCATCTGAGTAAACTCGCGGTAAACCAACATGCCTTACCAGCCTAGCCCATATTTTTCATTTATCCATTAGACCCGTTAACATTTGATACATTACCCATTTTATCCATATCCAACGAGGTTTAAAAATAAACAATCTTCTTGATCCACAAATTACGGGTGTATTTTTCCACCCCTAGACCCACCTGATATCCTTGTACAACTCCTCAGCACACATGTTTGCTCAGAAGATCAGTTTATGGTCCCAAATGGGCTAGCATGCAATGAAATCAAGTTGTTTCCTCAACTCCATGCCAATATGGTTTTGCAATGCCTCTTCATGATCTTGTATGTTCATCCTACACAATTTTTATATATTTCTTGTCGTTCTGGTCTATACAGATGATGTTATACCGATAGGAATTTCATAAATTGGTATTGATAATGTAAACAATTTATGCATCAAGGGTTTATCATCAAGGATCTTGGCTTGTCAAAATTCCTCCTTGGTATTGAGAATTTCATAAACTTTTCGGAGTTCTTGCTACATCATCATAAGTACATTTTCCATCACTAACCTTCTTTTACTCCACTTACTTAAGACACTCAACCTTAATAGAAGAAGAGCCCTTTATATATTGTCCGATCCTAAAATCTATACAAGGTTGATTGGGCACATTATATAAGTACAAAACTTAATATCAGTCATGTTGTAAAAGTGTAACATCTCAGTCACTGTGCTCAGACTCTCACTAAGGCACAATTCAAGGAAGGTTACACATATTGAAAATACTAAAGGAGTTTTCCAGTTGCATCTCCAGTCATTTGGGTTCCACCGACTTCAACAGTTTTTCTGCTAACTTTATTTTTCCCATTTTAGCTAGTTGATGATGTATAGAGTTAAATTAGAATCATGTACAATGGTTTATCCTTGTTTGTACTTGTCTCGATCAACTATAAATACACAGTTATTCATAGCATACACTACCTTTAGTCTTCTATATTTGACTCAGATTAAGATGGCATGAAAAATTTTACAAATTGAAATGAGTGGTGGATGTTGCATTTGGAATGCAAAATAAATAAATAGAGTGGATGAAATTAATCTAAGATTTTCCAAAAAAGGAAGGGGCCGAAATAAAATAACCATTCCAAAATGGAAAGAGAGGTATTATTAGAGGACCGAATGTAGTAGTAAATTATTGAGTAAAATGCTTAGATTACCCCCAGTTCCTTGGAAAGTGCAAATATAAGGCTCAGTTTTTCTAAAGTGCTAATATACCCACGGTCGGCCAAAATATATAAATTTATACTCAAGTGCCCCCTGGCCGACATTGACTATTAACTTTCCATCATTGACCAAAAATAAAATTACCAAAATAACCTCTTTTGTCATTGGGTAATATGGACATAGTACAAATTCTAGATTTAAAATATTTTGGATGACATATTGGACTTTTCAATACTCTCAGGGGAAGACCACGTTTGACCAATTTTTCAAGTGAGACTTTAAGTATAACTGCATTTTCAAAAAACACTCGGGGGTCATATTTTCACATACAAAAAAACTGAGATTTATATAAGCACTTCATTCTAAATTATTTGTGTGATCATATTGTGAAAAACACTTTTCCCTTTCACTCGAATAAATATCTGTTTTCCTTTAATAACTAGTTTCCGTTTCTTTTCTAACTATTTCTTCATGCAAACCATCGGTTTTTTTAATCTTTTCTAGGCCTTGAAAAATCCCGCTATTACGACTCTATCCACAAGTGGTACATAGTGATAGGGGGTAGTAATAAAGCTACAGAAGAAATAGAAAAACTATAAGGAAATAATCATTTTCTGATTTGTTTTGTAATATCCTATTTAATGTATAATTATACTTTGTAACTCTGTATACTCATAAATATGAATACACACATCCCCAACAATGATGGTTTTACATTCTATTATGGTATCAAACATGTTCCTCTAAATCCTACCTGTTAATTTTCCAAAAATTACGAAAAGAAAAAATAAAATTCCAGTCGCCGCATCCAATAGCTACTTGAGCCGCACCTCCGGTCGTCGACTGCCAATCAAAAGCCTGTATTGTTTGATTGGGTTGATCGGCCCTTCTTGTCCGACTCCATCCCTCGGTGCCTATCCTTCTCTAGTAATTTTTCTCAAGACTCCAACAAGCTATTTCAGCTTTTTCTCCCGACGCGTGAAGTCACGGGCGAATATTCCTGGCACACCTTATCCTTTTATAGCATGTGAGCCCACACATAAAATATTCATGCGCTACAGTGGGTTGAGTGGCGTCTTCATCTCGCAAGTCGAACAGTTTCTCACAATACGCTCAATTTACCATGGTTCACTCTTTTTTCGCAGGTTCGCTGCCAAGTAGCACTTTGTTAGCAACCAGTCAGTGCTTCATTAGCACACAGTCAGCATCACTTTTTTTTCAAAAAAAGAACAATAGAAAATTGTGATAGCTCTTTTTGTTCGACCACGTTGTCAATGGTGTGATGTTTTAGTCCACGCTGCTTCTTCTCGCTATAAACTTCATGGTAAATGGTTTCAGTTGTAGTTTCAGTGGTGTGAAAATTTTGGTCACACTACCCCAAAGTGTCCTTAATTTTCCTCACAAGCTTCATCTTATGCATGTTAACCGCATTCTTCTAAGTATTATTGGATAGCCGATTCTGGTGCGACCAACCACGTAGCTTCTTAGTCCAGTCTTAATCGCATGACTCCCTATACGAGTAACAATCGTGTTATTGTTGGAAATGGTTATGTCCTCCACATTATGCATGTTGGTCATTCTCGAGTCTCTGATTCCCTTATCTTTGTCTAATGTTTTAGTTGTTTTACAAATTACTAAAAATTTATTGCCTATTAGCAAGTTGACTCAGGAAATGAATGATGTTATTTGCCTTAATGGTTCATTTTTCACTATTTCAAACAAGTTTACCGGGGATGCTACTGGCAAAGGTCATCAAGATGTAGGCTTATATGTTTTGGATTGTGGAGGTGTTGCTTTATCCGGTTTTGTTGCATCGAGTACATCTAAGTTATATTTTGAACTTTGGCATAGTATACTGGGTCATATTTCTCACAACATTATTTATTCTTTTAGAAAGTCTGGATTTTTGTCTTTTACTAGTATGCTTCAAAAATTTCATTTTTGTTCCTCTTGCGAGATGGCAAAAGGGAAATGTCTTTCCTTTAATGAAAATAATAGACGTTCATCACATTTGCTTAATTTGATTCATTGTGAACCTTTGGGGGCCTGCACATGTCGTATCTCATGTTGGTTTCTCTTATTATGTTATATTTGTTAATTATCACTCTCTTTTCACTTAGTTATACCCTTTACGATGCAAGTCTTATATTGTCAAAGCATACCTTTATTTTCAAGCTCTAGTTGAAGACTAGTTTTCTACCTCTATTAAGGTTTTTCAAAGAGATGGCGGGACAGAGTTTGTAAATTCTCATTTTGTTTCAAAGGGCATTCATCACCAACTTTCATGTCCCTATACACCAAATCCAAAAAGTGGAGCTGAGCGAAAGCATCATCACATCAATGAATTGGGGCTCTCCGTGCTTTTCCATTATGGTTTGCATTATTCTTTTTGGTGTGATGTATTCACTGAGGAAGCCTGCAGCCGTTCTCTGTTTTTTTTCCACTAATTATGATTACTTTAACTTTCATCCCTTCGGTTGTCAAGTGTTTTCATATTTGTAACCTTATTCTCCTCATAAATTGGTGCCCCAAAGTTTACCTTGTATCTCTTGGGGATACAGTTCTCAGTACAAGGGTTGTCGTTATCTTGACCCTACTACAAAGAAGGAATAAATTACTCTGCATACTTGCTTTGATGAGATCTTTTTCTCAGCTTCTCACCTGGGTTTTGCGATTGCCCCTGCTTCTCTTAATAATTTGTCCTTCGTGGAGCCTTTGTCAGTGCCTTCCGAGGTTTTTGAGCCTTCTTCGTCAGCCTCGTCACCGACAGTCTTTGATGATGTTTACTTTCTTCATATGCCAGGACCTATACCTACTTCGTCAGAGCCGATGTGCCCCTGATTTCCTGTGGCCACCCCATCAGCGTGGCCTACAAGCTCGCACGCACCGTCCTTTTGGGCACACACTTTACCGTCTATAACGCCTGCACTTCTTGATACACTATCCAATGTTCCTCCCACCGCCATTCTTCCTCATGGTTCTTTTAAGGCGTTAGTCACCGCACCTTATCCTTTTTCATCCCCGGGTTTTGAAACTTCTTTATCACGTTAACCTATTTCTCGATATCTGATGGCTACTCACTTGTTAACTGGCTCACTTAGGTACAAGGACTTTTCTGATAATGATATATCTTGACTTTTGAGTGCTCTTTTTGTTCAGTTTAAGGCCCTGTCAAGTTCAGCTGAATTGAAGTTGAGTTGAGTTGAGCTAAATTTATTGGAGTTAAGAAGAGCTGAGAAGAGTCAAGAAGAGCTGAGTTGAGTTAATTGGAGCTGAGAAGAATTGAGAAGAGTTGAGAAGAGTTGAGAAAAGCTGAGAAGAGCTGAGAAGAGCTGAGAAGAGTTGAGAAGAACTGAGAAGAGTTGAGAAGAGCTGAGAAGTGTTGAGAGCTGAATTGACTTAACTAAGTCAAAATGAGCTGAAATGAATCAAATTGACTGAATCAAACTAAACCGAAATGAAAAAATAGAACCAAACCAATCAAACTAAATTGAACTAAATCAAATTGAACTAAATTGAACGAAATTGCATAAAAATGAACCCAAATGAATAAAGCTGAAGTGAAATGAATCACACTAAACTAAACTAAATCAAATTGAAGAGGGCTTAGTCAAACAGTTAAGGACTGAATTAAACTGAACCAAACTCAATCAAAGTGAACTGAATTGAATCAAATTTAACTGAACTAAATCAAACTAAACTGAACTGAATGGAATAGAACGTTACTGAACAAAAAATAATTAAAAGAAGATAATGATGAAATTATATTACATATTAATACTTAATAGCTATTAATTAATAATAAATTATGAAATAAATACTAGTGCATGTGAATGCCTATAATATGCTTCCATAATTTAGAAAATTAATTAATAATTTAGATAGAATTTATCAATATATTAATAGTACATATGTTTAATACAATCAGTTTAGTTATTTAATAATATTAAATATTAAATATTAATTAAATTAATAATAAATAATAAAGCATGGTATAAACAATAGCATGTGAAATAAATATTTTATTTAAAAATTTAATACATAATATAAATTTTATGATGCAATTATAGAATTCGAACCCTAACTTTATCCAGTTTGAAGTGAAATTAAATATTTTTAATAAAATTGCAAACATTTCTCATAATTTTAAATATTTGTTATACACTGTAAACATTTTTTATTGAGTTTGGAACACAATAGGAGGCAATGATGAAACACAGAGTGCCGATAAAAAATATGATTAACTCTTGATGAAATTCTTTTCAATTATTCTTCATCGTTACTTTGAACTACCATGTGTAATTTAGCAAATATTAATGTTCATTTGAACTATATATATTTCATATTATTTATATGGGTTGAACTGATTTAAACTACATATTGAGTAATAGCCCTGGAGTTAAGTCAATTTGAGGAAATTTACAATTAATGAACCGATGTGAAATTTGGTACTGTATACTTCCATAAATTAAAACAATTATTAACACTTTAGATAGAATTTATCTAAAAGTGACAATCATTTGCTTTTTCTCAATATTTACCTTGTAGGTTTTAGGGTATTCAATCTTGAGTCCGTCTCCTGCAAGACGGTCTTTCCATAATTTATGAAAAGATCAAGGTTTATACTGTAAATTTGAAGAAATAAAAATAAAAATTTTGGGTTATATTAATCGGGTCATAAACCTATCACTCCTAAATGTTTCATAATAAATTTTTAATATTGCAACTTAATCCTTTTACCTTTCTATAATTCCAATTCAACCCTGTTTTTCCATATGCCTATGGAAAGACGGTATTTCCCAAGACTTTGCCTTCAATCTTAGTGAAATTCATAATTAATATTTTAACGCCCAGGTAAAAATTAATTAAATGATTTTAAAATTAAGATTTTAAATTCTATGGTATTTAACAATTAGTTAATAATTAATAATATATATTTTAAATTTTTGTTAAATTAAACATCTATGATACTATGTAATCTTTTCATTATCACAATAATTATAATAATTCATACATTCAAATATGTACAACATTTATTATAAGTTTCATATTCATAATAGATGAAAGAATTTAATAAATTTAAAAATATTTGAATGGCGTCGAAAGTAGACGATCTTAAATTATTGGAGTTGAGTTGAGTTAAGTTTATTGGAGCTGAAAAGAGCTAAGTTGAGAAGAGTTGAGAGGAGTTGAGAGGAGTTGAGAGGAGCTGAGAAGAGTTGAGAGAGGAGCTGAGAAGAGCTAAGTTGATTTGATTGGAGCTGAGATGAATTGAGAAGAGTTGAGAAGAGGTGAAAAAAGTTGAGCTTAATTTATTGGAGATGAAATAAGTTGAATTGGACAGGGCCTAAACCGCGAAGTTTGCACCGCTGCCAAGGATCCTGATTAGGTTGCTGCTATGGATTCCGAAATGGCTGCACTTTGCATCCAACATGCTTGAGAGTTACTTTGTTGCCCTCTTCATGTTAGTGTGGTTGGTTCAATGTGGGTGTTTCATTTGAAGCATAAGTTTGCTTGATCGTCATTAAGCAAGACTCGTTGAAAAAGGTTTTTCACAACTTCCAGGTTTTAATTATGATTATACCTTTAGTCCAGTGGTGGAGTTGTCTACAGTTCTTAAAGTTTTATCTTTAGTTGTTCTTCCTCAATAGTCACTACATCAGTTGCATGTTAAAAAATACTTCTTTGAATGGTGTTCTTGACTCACCAATTTACACGGAACAACGTGTTAATTACAGAGATCTTTTGCATCCTGAGTATGTTTGTAAGCTGCACGAAGCCATATATAGGTTGAAACAAGTTCCTAATGCTTGGTTTTAACACTTCAGTACATTCCTCATTGGCCTTGGTTTTGTTTTCAGCTCATCTGATACTTCATTATTAATGTTCGCAAAATGTGCTTCCTTACTCTATCTTTTAGTTTATATAGATCATCTTATTCTTGCTAGGAATGATAGTGCACTCATTCATAAGTTGATTGATTGTGTGAATTACGAGTTTAAGATCATCATCTTGGAGGTTGTTCCTATTTCAAACGGCTTATTCCTTGGCTGGGCAATATATGACATGGATATCTTGACTTGTGCAGACATGTCGGACGTCGCAACCGTTGCCACACCTTTTATGGCTTTTTCATAGCTTCTCAGCTCTTCCAACAAACCGCTTGGAACTCCCACACATTACCGATCCTTGGTTGGTGAACTTCAGTACTTGTCGATCACACTTCCCGACTTGTCTTATGCTTTCAATATGGTTTGTCAGTTTGTGCAAGCACCCACTAAAGATCATTTCCAAACTTTCCTAGGATTTCGCATTATGTTTGTGGTACTCTTCATTATGGATTAGTCCTTTGCACGAATTCTGATACCGATTGGGCTCGCTGTGTAAAGACTCATAGGTCCACATATGGTTACACCATATTCCTTGGCGATAATCTAGTTTCCTGTAATGCTAAGAAGCAATTTATAGGGTCTTGTTCTAACTATGAATCATAATATCGGGCTATGACCAATAGTGCAAAGGAACTAGCCCGGTTGATGATTTTTCTCAGGGACTTGTGTTTATTCATATTCCACCTTTGTTTTTGTGTGATAACACAGTGGTCTCTTTCTTGTCTAAATCCAGTTTCACATAAGAAAGCCAAACACATTGATATTAATTATCATTTTGTGCGTGAGATGGTGTATTCTGGCAAGCTAAAGGTACCACAGGTTTCCTATGACCTTCAGCTTGTTGATATCTTTGCAAAGAGTGTACCTCGTTCTCAATCAAGTTTTTCCGTTCCAACCTCTGTGTTTCTTGTAATCTCATGCTTCGCTTGATGGGTGTAATAGAGTTATATAAAGAATAAAAGAAGAATAAGTAAATAATCATTTTTCTGATTAGTTTTTTAATATCCTATTCCATATACAATTGTACTTTGTAACCCTTCAGACTCACACATAAATATGAACACACACATCCCATCAATGATGAGTTTTACATTCTATCAAATAGCAGTATGAGCACATTTTTCTTCTAAGTCGGTGGAGTGGCAGGGAGTTGGATGTTTAGAGCACCTAACACACCTTGCCAGTGAGTATATGGGGAAACCAAAGATCAATGTGGACGAGTCTCCATGTCGAGTTTTTCAGAATCAGAAGTAACATTCTACTAACAAGAACCTTTCATGAGTTCTCAAAAAATGATGTCGGAAGAATCTTTCATGAACACAACACCATTTTCCTCATCTTCTGATATGACTGCTAGAATTGACTAGAGGATTTTTAGCTGCAGAAAGAACCTCGAGAGAGCAAATCACGAGCTGCTGATAAACCTATCACATTTCATACAATTCATATCTCTATTATGTGGATATACAAATCTTGGTAGACAACCTTTGACAGATAACATAGTATACTGGTGTTCCACCATAAATGTTTAGAAGCTGAAATGAATAAAGCCATTTCCATTCGTGTATGATGCGAAAGCGCTACCAGTAATTACCACAGGAACACACACCATCCTTGAAATGATGAAACCTTCAAACATTTCTCCAGATTATCTCTCTCCTTTCAATCTTCGAGTTGAGTTTGCTTGTAACGTGACAATCATTACAAACTCTGATATTCTTAATAATCGGAAAATGGGTCCCGGAAGGGGTGTTGAGGAGACCAAAGGCGATAGTTAATCTATCACTTTGTCCACATAGCATATTCTCCTTTTCATTGTCACCAACATTATGAAGCATGCAAGAAGTGTCAGGGGCATAGCCCTCTTCTTTCATTTTATCAAGAAAGCTGTAAAGCGGCTCACTTTGCGAATGTTATGAGTCTCCCACAAAGAACCTGAGGACCTTATCACCAAATTCTATCCAGCTGCACCCAGGTTCATTTCTTACTCCTCTTTCTTTCATGTTTTTTCGAACCCCAGTTGCTTTCTCCCATAGTTCTGCGAATGAATACAAGTTAGATAGCAAAACATGGTGGATGGCAACATCTGGCTCCAACTGAATGAGATTCTTGGCGGAAATTTCCGAAAGCTCCACATTTTGGTGAACGCGACAAGCACCAAGCATGCTACTCCAAGCCCCGATTTTGTCATAGTGCACATGCATGGAATTTATAAGTTTATTTGCTCGCTCAAGCTGGCCAGATCGGCCGAGCAAGTCAATCACACATGCATAGTAGTTAGCTGAAGGTTCAATTTCATGATCTTCTTTCAATTTGTGAAACAGCTGCTGCAGTCCTTTCAGTAACCATCCCAGAATGACTGCACGCTGTGAAAATTGCGTTAAAAGTAACTGCATTTGGCGTCATTTCCCCAGGTTTGGAGCCATCTGCTAACATATCATCAAGAAGTTCCAATGCTTCCTTTCCTTTCCCATGCATTCCATAAGCCGTGATGATAACGTTCCAAGTGATCGCAAATCTGATAGGCATGTGGTCAAAAACCTTCTTTGCCAATTGTAAACAACCACATTTAGCATACATATCAACTAATGCACTTCCAACAGCTACATCTGAAGCATGCGAATTTCTGATAGCATATGCATGAATCTCTTTGCCCTTAGATAGTGTTAACAGCGCTGCGCAACCAGAAAGGGCAGCCAATATTGTTATAGAATTTGGTTTAAGAGCAATAATGAGATCATTCCCATACGTTCCAAAATCACCTTCTTTTTGTTGCATTCCATTTATCGCATTAGTGCATTCTCATGGTATCCACAAACTACATTACCCGTGATCATGGTGTTCCAAGAGACGAAGTCTCTACTCTCTATGCTGGAAAATATTTGTTCTGCAACAGTAATATTTCCAATCCTAGAATACAAGTCCATCAATGCATTCTGCACATACCTGTCTTTAGCAAAGCCTAATTTCATAATATACCCATGCAAGACTTCCTTATTAGAAAATGTTTCACAATGCACACAAGCTGGAAAGACACTAGCTAATGTGGTCGGGCTTGGAAACAACCCTGAAACATCAAAGAAGTCCAAAAAGAGCACCAGCGCGCTCTCGTAAAAGCCATTCCGTGCATACCCAAAGAGCATAGCATTCCATACACCGAGTTTCCTCTCTTTAGTGCCGTTAAATACTATCCTACCACTTTCAACCTTTATACAGTTTCAATACATGTCAATCAGAGCACTTGCAACAAAAGAATTTTCCTCGAGACATAAGCATGAATTTCCTTCCCAATTTCAAGTAGTTCCAAATTTGCGCAAGTAGGAAGGACACTCGATATGTGTTGGAATAGTGTCTTTCAGTTGGAGGATTAATTACGGAGATAATTAATTCAATTATTTTGAGTGATCGGAATGTTTGGCTGGAAACCGCTTTCAATCAACTAGCATCAATTATATTGGGTTTGCTACTTATTATGATTGAACCTATAGAGTCACATAATGTATAAATTTGACAAAATAAATGACTATTGGGCTAGGAGCCCAGATATTATTTATATGAAAATTAAGTTTATAACTTATTAAGTCTAATTGGATTAGGCTCAAATTGACTTGGATTAGGGTTTCTTGTGTTAATAACCATTTTGTATAAATCGATATTTTTACAGAAATGTTTAATATCGGATTATTAGAACTATGGCCATTCCAGACAGTAAGAAACTAGAAAACAATCCAATTATTCTCAGAAAACAAACCTCACTGTAAAGAGAAGAAGAAAGACTGGGTCTTTGCTTGCTAATCAACGTTCTAACCTGACGGCGGTGTAGGAAATCCGATCGTGCTGTGTGGATACGTATAGAGGAATCACATCTGGGATTATCGTCTTCGTGGTTGATCGAATTTGACGGTAAAGCACGCTTCAAAGGTAATCTAAACTCTTTGATAGATTCGAATTAAATACAAGCATGAGATCCGGGATTAGTTAATTGATTTTTAGCTAAATTTGATTTAATCAATTCCCAACAGTGGTATCAGAGCCTCTTGCATGTTTTAGTTTGATTTAGATAATATGTGAATTAGATATACATAATATAGTGTTTAGATTCGTGTTCACATTTTAATCAAATTAATTATTGGATGATTTAATTTGATTTAAACCCACTCATAAAATTTTATTTTTTAAAAAAATGTTCACCGCCGGAATCACTGTTTATCGCGCGAGTACAGTAGTGCCGCCTCTAGGTCGGCGACGGCAGGGAATGAGGACGCTGGGTGCTGAAGTAACCCTAGGCCAACAAATATTTTATTCTGGGCCTATTAATCTGTAAGGCCCAGATTTTATTTATTTAATGTGTGGCTAATATAATTTGGCTGGGTCCAGCCAAATTGGGGCATGGCTGGCATCAGCCCAACATGTCCGTGTTGCAACCCTAACACATACAGTATTACAATATCGTGTAACTAAGGAAGATCTACAAAAACATGTTCACCTAAGTAATAACAATTATGATGAATAAATTGGATCTCAAACCAAACTGCTGCAATCTGTTCAATATTCCATTAAATATAATTTACAATCTCCACCTTCAACACCAACATTCGAAGTTTTAATCCTGCTCCCATATAAGGCTCATTCTTAATTTGGGCCTCGGCCAATATCAATGGCCCATCTGGGACACCAATGACTGGATAAAATATTCAACTTCACACCATCGTGTTTGAGCCAAGGCTCAAGAAATCAACAAATATTCAATTCATCAACATCAAAAAAACAAATAATTGGCATTAGGAGAAGAATTCTGGTATTCTGGATACATTAGGAGAAGAATTCTGGAAAACAAACTTATGGAACATTGAAATTGATAGCATTATTATTCTAGTTCAAAAATTGGCATATCAATTTTTGGAGGGGGGTCAAAGGATTCAAGGTATATCCCGGGTAATATGGTGCAAAATATTGTTACTTAAAAATACATTCTTTATTTGGATGATGGTTTTGGGTAGATTATCAACAATGGACAAGATGCGGGAATTAACATTCAATTGGGAAACTTAATATATTTAATATTTGAATCTCAGGAAGAGACGACAACACATTTGTTTTTTCAATGCTCATACACGAAGGAAGTTTTTGAGACAATGAAATTTCCTTGTTTTCAAAACCTGGGGGGGTTAAGAGGTATGCATTCTTTGGTCATAGGCGAAAAGATCAAAGAAGAAAGTTTTGCTTACTAATTGCGGTGTTTTACAATATATGGTTAGAGAGCAATTGTGGAAGTTTTGGGTCGAAAAAACTAAATGTCAGGACTTTATGTAATTCGGTTCAAAATGATAGTCTTTTCAAGGCTAAATGATGTATTGTAATAGGGGGGTAGATTGTTGTAAATGATGGTTTTGAATTTTGAAAGAAATAAAAGAAAAGATTCCATCTATTAAAGTTCAAAATAAACCTATAGTACAACAACATCTCTCCCCATTTTCCATCCTCGTTGGACTCACAAAGACAATTATCTATCAAAAGGAAAATAGTTCTTCTTACAGCGAGCAACGAGCCACCTTACTGCACTAATCCAACCTCCAACCACAACCTCGACCCTTCCACAATCTCAATCTGTATATGTATTATTCCAACTAAAATAATAAGGCGAACAACTAAACACACATGCATGCATTTGTTGTGTAAGGTTCAAAAAGAAAAACAATGCATTCTAATAGACATACAACAAC
>JAULKM010148205.1:0-17524 GCA_032355605.1 Rubia tinctorum | reverse complement strand
GCGCCGCCCCCCCCCCCCCGCGGCGCTAGGGGCTGAGACACATGAATGAGGACGCTGCTCGGATCGGTTGGGGTGGCGCTAAAAATTTGAATGGAGCTCGACCGTGGAGATGGAAAGGGGGAAGGGAAGGAGTAAGAGAAAATGAAAATAGGAAAAAGTAGAATAGGAAAAAGAAATAAGGAAAAGAGGAAAAGTAGATTTTTTTAGTATTTTGCCCTTCAAATTGACATTTTGACTAACACTTGACACTTGACCGAACGAAAGGGCCACAAATCAGCATTTCTATTAGTTAAAGGGTCAAAAGTGTTAAACAAATATAAAGGGTCAAAAGTGAACGATAGAGGGATTCCATGGGACTCCCAAGTTGTCCGCCCTTTCGGAAATCCCTAAATCGTTCCCCTCTTGGTTTTCTCTTTTTGCTTCCGATTCCCATGTCTTTCAGCTCCATCGTGTCCAAGGGTTGAAGTCGTCGCTCGACACCATCGTGGTTGTCAACCGGTCCAGTTGCATGGGGCTCGACGCCCCCAAATCTGAAAACCCTAATGTGAGAGGAGGTGGTTGCGCTACTAGGGCCGTGATGGTGACAGAGCTAGACCGTGATGGCAATGGGCCTGATGGTGTTAGACCAAGATGGCAATGAGGCTGGTGGAGATTGACAGTGATGGTGACACAACGACTGACTGTTAATAGCAGCGGGAACGGCTAGCTGGAACTAGGTGGAGAGATTCTACTAAAAGGGAAGAGATTGTGAAAGGAGCTGAGCACATTGAGGGAAGAAGAGCAAGCCGCCCCTTAAGTTCCATTTCTGGAAATAATTTGAGAATAAGAAATAAATTGAGTGTCATTTTTTTGAGAATTATAGTAAGGTGTTTTTGAGAATTAGTAATAATCTGACAGGGATGATGTCAAGGGGTGATGGATATGGAAATTTACCATTTTTAGCAATATGAATTCGAGTGTCGTTTTGTTGGATTCTTACTTGCATGGTACGTTAGCATTTTTAGGTTCTTTTCCCTTTCTGTGAGAGCTTGGAAGTTTTTTTTGGGAATTTTGGTTTGATTGTGGTAGTGGTTATGCGGTGTGGCGGGAGGATTTAGCTGTTGTCAGGGGCGGAACCAATGGTACGCAATGTAGGGCTCCAGCCCTACCTAGATCGCCGACCTGAGGTAGAAGGAGTCGGTCCGGCTGTCGAGCACGTCTTCCGGTGGAGCTTGGCGCGTCTCTGGCGACTGGTACGCCACTGCTCGGAGAAGAAGGCCGCGTCGCGGCCTTCTCTTTTTTTATGCTGAAGTAACAAAACGACGTCGTTTTCATAATAGTGAAACGACGTCGTTTCATTTGTAAAAAGGAAAAAAAAGAGAAATGGATTGGGCCAAAACTGAACCCAAACCATGAAACCAATAGTCTATTTCTGCAAAATATTAGAATGGAGCATCCTCCATCTCCCTCAGCCGAGAGCAGAGCATCCATCCGCCACCGCCGCCAGGTTCGCCACCAGGTCTTCGCCACGGCGCCGCCGGAATCTGCCTCGTCCCGCCGCCTCATTAATATTTATTAGCCTCCCCTGGAAATTTTTTCTGGTTCCGCCACTGGCTATTGTGGTTGTGCGGTGGGGAGGATGAGGTGCGGTGGAAATTGGTATCCGTCATGGGTAGTGGGTTGGACATGGATATTAGTTCATACCCGCTCCACTATACCCGTTATGTACACACTAATTTATTCTATAATAAACTATTATTTCTCCATAATGCACATGTTTTACTTATAATATTTTCATGTAAAAATTATTAAACTTTTAATATTAAAATTATATATTTTAAAGTAAAATTTAGTTGTTTTTTAGATATAAATGGGGTGAGTAAAATGGATTTAAAGTGGGTATGAAAATCCAAGTGGGTGATGGGGCGGGGGCGGATTTTAGGTAATACCCGATGGGGCGAGGGTGGATTTTTAATATTGCACCCACCGTGGGTGATGGGGCGGGTATGAGTATAAATTTTTTAGGTGGGTATGGGTATGGAGGTAACATAATCCGTACCCGTCCCGCCCCGTGCCACCCCATTTCCATCCCTAGTAAAATAGTTAGTAAAATTTCTGAAATAAGCTTAAGGTCATTTTGGTCAGTTTATTATCGGTCAACGTCGGAATATTCTGGGTCAACACCGGTCTCCGACATCAATGTTATGAGTTTCTGAATCAATGTTTGTTGAGAATTATATTAACACTTTTTAAAAAACTAGGAGTTATATTTGCACTTAACAAATAATTGGGGGTTATCCAAGCATTTAACCCTTATTTATTTATTATTCAAATTAAATTCCACTCTTAAATGAATCACTTGACAACGATTGACTTACTAGAGTGGGTTTCCTCACATGAGTCATGTTCATAAGTTTATTGACACAGTAAGAATAACAAAGAGATCTGCAAGCACTAATCTTGAAGAACAATTAAGGTTTGCAAGCACAAACCCTAGATTTTGGTTCTGAAATCCACCAGAGAGAAAATAATTTCGAAAATAGTATTATGAATGATAACCAATTCTAAAAATACAAGAGGTCTTTAAATACTAAAAGAAACCAAAATAAATTCGGAATAATAATAAAAAGGAAATTCGGAATAATTCCGAAATAAAAACAAAATCAGAAAACAGTTAAAACCAGCTCGCTGCCCTTCGCCCTACATCAATTTCCTCCACCTCCGAAGAACTCGACCCCGAGTTCTCTTCAGGATAGAGAACCTCATCCTCATGGTACTCATAAATATCAGTCACGTTAAAAGGGTTGGAAATACTCATAGTATCCGAAAGAGCCACAACATAAGCATTATCATTAATCTTTCGCAACACCTTAAATGGACCATACTTACGTGGTCTGAGTTTATTGTACGTACCAACTGGGAATCGCTCCTTGTGCAAGAATACCATTACGTCATCTCCTTCCTTGAAAACCTTAAGCCTCTTACGCTTATCAGCAGCTTCCTTATTCTTCTTCTCAGTAGCCTCCAAACAAGCTTTAACAAATTCCTTGGTCTCCACAATATCCTGAGCCAATTTTTTTTGCTGACTTACTAACTCCAGAAGCCTTTGGCAGCTCGACTAAATTCATCACATGCTTCAGAATAGTAGTATAAACAAGAGAAAATGGAGATCTTCCCGTAGCCGAATGCATTGCACTGTTATAAGCAAATTCGACCTAAGGCAAAGCCAAATCCCACTGTTTCGGCTTCTCATCACAAACACTAAGAATCATATTTACCAACGTCCTATTTGTTAGCTCAATCTGCCCATCAGTCTGGGGATGGGCATTAGAAATCTTATTCAAAGCATCGGCCACCTTATTCGACTTTCCTAACTTATGCTGAATAATGAAAGGAAATTTATGCAGAAAACAGACCCATCAAGCATGCATCTTATTAATCATCTTCTGGCTATGGAGAAAGTTCAAAGCCTGATGATCAGTGAACAGAATGAACTCCCTCTGAATCAGGTAATGCTCCCACTGTCTTAGAGCCCTACAAACAACATAGAACTCTTGATCATAAGTACTCCACTTTTGTCGAGCCTCTGTCAGTTTCTCACTGAAAAATGCCACTGACCTCTTCTTCTGGGATAGCACATCTCCAATCCATACGCCACTGGCATCACATTCTACTTCAAAAACCTTATCAAAATTAGGCAAAGCTAAAACTGGCGCAGTACACAGCTTTTCCTTGATCAAAGCAAAACTTTTTTCCTGCTCAGAACTCCAACGAAATTTTTCCTTCTTCAAAAACTCAGCTATGGGAGCAGTCACACCACTGAAATTTTGGACATAATGTCTATAAAACATAGTCATACCATGGAAACTGCAAACCTCCGTTACAGAAGTAGGTACTGGCCATTCGCGAATAGCACACACCTTATCCTCGTCAACCTGAATTCCATCTTCACCAACAACGAAACCCAGAAAAATCAACTTGTTGGTGTCGAACGTACACTTTTTCAGGTTAATATATAACTGATTTTCGAGCAAAGCCTGCAACACCTGCCTCAAATTATCTAAATGCTCCTCTTTGGTCTTACTATAAATTAGGATATCATCATAGTAAACCACCACAAAAGAACCAATGAAAGGGCGTAAAACCTGATTCATCAACCTCAAAAAGGTGTTAGGGGCATTGGACAATCCTAAAGGCATCACCAACCACTCATATAGTCCATCCTTGCTCTTGAAATCCATCTTCCACTCATCCCTAGGCCTTATACGAATGTAATGATATCCACTCCAAAGATCAATCTTTGAAAACACCTTCGAACCCGTTAGCTCATCAAACATGTCCTCCAATCGAGGAATTGGAAATCGATACTTGATAGTAATCTTGTTAATCTCCCTACTATCAACACACATCTGCCAATGATTTCCCTTCTTAGGAACAAGAAAAATAGCGAATGAACCCTTTCTTCAGCAAGTCTTCAATCTGTTCCCTCGGAATCTCATTCTCCTTCGGACTCATATGATAGTGTGTGAGGTTTGGAAAGCTAGATCCGGGAACCAAATCAATCTGATGTTGAATATCCCACATATAGGTAACTCACTTGGAAGCTCGTCACCAGTTAACTGCTCGAAATCCTCCAAAATCAACTGCACTTCCACTGGAATCGGTGTCTCCTCCTTCTCAACACTCAAAAACCCCTTCATCACCACGGGATAAAAACAACAAGCTTCAGCAACACCATCATCAAGTTCGTCTTCACCTCATGTCATAACTAGAAATTTGACTGCTTATTTCTTGCGACACTATCAAAACGTTGAACAGGAGCCATAGAAATCTTATGCCCACCCCATGCAAACAATATGATATTGTCATGCCCCTTGTGCATAACGCCATTATCAAACTACAAAGGTCGCCCGAACAACACATGACACACATCCATATCTAGTATATCACAGATCACGTTCTCCCTGTAATGCTTCCCAATTGAAACAAGAACACTACAAGTTAACGTCACCCTAACCTGATTACCTTACTAACCAAACCTAAGGTACAAGGTTTTTCATGAGGCTCAGTGGCTAGTTTTAGATATTTAACTAATTTTGCAGAAACAAAATTTTCAGAACTACCATTATCCACAATTAAATTGCACAACTCAGTTATCTCCTCTTTAGCGAATTCAGCTCCTTCATACTCATCTGCTACATCGTCCTCGACATCTTCTTCCAGGAGAGCCACGGTCCTCGATAGGCAAACATTCGACATGTGTTCCACGCCACCACAACAAAAACACTTTTCACCACGTGGCTTAGAATATGGGTTAGGCTGTCTTTGCACCAGTGCCCTATCTGGGAACTCCTTCCTGTCCTGCGCACCACCTGAACCACTCCCACCAGTACCAAGGTTAAATTCCTTGGTAACCACTGTCTTCTCCTTGCTTTCGGATGCCTCAAAATTGCCTCGGGGCTGAAATTTCCAACGCCAAGATAGCCACTACCTCCACCACAAGGGGAATTCTCCAACATATCTTCTTTCATGGCCAACTTTTGAGCCTCAGTCACAATTCACACGGTCTGTAACTCCATCTTCTCTTGAATTGAAGGTTTCAGGCCACTAATATACCGAGCCACCTTCTGATTCTCGGACTCGCCAAGTTCATTGCGTTCACTGTAACGCATGAATTCAACTTTGTATTTCTGAACTGACCTCCTCCTTTGGGAGCATTCGATATACATCTTGTACAAAATTTACTCGTAATCAGTGGGGCAAAAATCGATCGGGCATCAACTGCTTGATTTTTCATCCAAGATCTAATCGGATTCTTGTTCCACTTGCGCTTAGAGTTAGCTAGCATGTCCAACCACACAACAGTCGTACTCTTCAACTTAACCACGACCATCTTCACTTGCTTGTCCTCAGGAATTTCCATGACCTCAAAAAATTGATCCACTTCAATCAGTCAATCCAGGAACTCCTTTATGCCCATGGATCCATAAAAGAAAGGGATGTCAGCATTAACCCGATAATCAGGTATGTTCCATCGATTTCCTTGGTTCATCACAATTTCCGTGTCGGTTAATTCATCATCCAAACTTGATGAATCATCAAAAACATTCTTCCCTCTCGAATTCCTCCTGGCCGATCGCTCATCATTGCTCAGAGTCTCCAATCATGTCGACAATGCCTCCAATTTCCTACTCACCACAGCCAGTGATGCGATAATCGCATCTCCTTCCGCCTTGGTTAATTATTGATCACTCATCCTGAATTAGTGGAATAGGTCAGGGAAAAGCCTACGGTGATGCCAATTGACGTAGTCAGAATAACAAAGAGATCCGCAAGCACGAATCTTGAAGAATAATTAGGCCTGCAAGCACAAACCCTAGGTTTTGGTTCTGGATCTGGAATCCACCAGAGAGAAAATAATCTCGAAAATAATATTATGAATGATAACCAATTTAAAAAAATACAAGAGGACTTTAAATACTAAAAGAACAAAAATAAATTTGAAATAATAAAAAAAGAAATTCTGAAATAAAAACAAAATCGGAAAATAGTTAAAAATAGCTCGCTGTCATTCGCCCTGCATCACTATAGTAACTTAATGATATACAATATCTATATTCCAAAAATATATATTCTCTGTCCCAGAATAATTGACACATATACTTTTGCTCGGTATTTTATTCAAGCTGATGTGCCAGAGATTAATTGTGAAAATTAGGGATATTCTGGGAAAACGGTGGACCCAGTCAAAAAGTTGTTGAAGTTAAAAGGATATTGTAGGAATTTTACAACATATTCTTTACCATTTTGGGTAGGAATTAAAATGTGTCACTTTATGTGGGACAGACGAAAATGGAAAGTGGGTCAATTATTCTGGGACAGAGGGAGTATTATACTCTAATATGCCCCCATAAGCTCATTGAAGTGGAGCGATATGAATCTTGGATCGAAGGGTGACAAAGTGAGCAGTACCAACTACTTCAGTAAAAATATCAGCAATATGACCAAGCGAACGAACATGACGAACCACCAAAGACCATCATCAACCTGCTCATGAACAAAATGATAATCTATCTTCATATGCTTGGATCGCTGATGAGAAACAATATTAGCAGACATATAAGTAGCACTAACACTGTCACACAACAAAATAGGTGGAGGAAGAATGAGAGCCTGAAACTCGAGTAACAACACCAAATAAGCTCAGTAGCTGCAAATGCAATGTCGCCATACTCAGCCTCTAAGCTGGATTTAGTGACACCATATTGTTTTTTAGAAGACCAACTAATAAGATTACCTCCATAAAAATAACAAAACCATGCTGAGAATGAAAATCATCATTATCATACTCCCAACCTACATCAGAATAAGTAACAAGATGATGATCAATACATAGCCAAAGATGAAGACCATAGGACAATGAACCTTTCAGGTAACACAATATTCTCTTTACAAAGGACCAATGGAGCTCCGTAGAACTATGCATAAAGTGACAGACACGATTAACTGCATAAGAGATCTTAGAGAAAGTTATCATAACATACTGCAGAGGACTAACAATGGTGCGATACAAATGAGGGTCACGCAAGGGACCACCGGACAAAGTGAGTTGTGAAACTGGTTCAACCGAAGAGGCTATCAGCTTTGCGTCGGCCATTTTGCTACAATCTAGTAGGTCACGAATATACTGTTGCTAGGAAATAATGGCACCACTCCTTGGAGCGAGTAAACTTAATGCTCAAAAAACAATGCAACGAACCAAGATCACAAAGATAAAAAGTATCATTCAGCTTCACGAGAAAATCAGAGATAGCAGACGATAAAGAGCCAGTAATAATTAGATCATCCACATAAACAAGGAGATGTATAATAAGCTTTATAGAATGACGAATGAAGAGTTTAGTGTCAGGCTTATAAGGCACAAACCCCTAATCCTTTAGAAAAAGGAATAGTTTGGCTAACCACATACGAGGCGCCTGATTAAGGCCATAGAGCGCCTTCTTCAGGAGACACATGCGAGGGCTGAGCCTGATCCAGAAAGCCAGGAGGCTGAGATATAAACACTTTTGTAGAGATATAACCATTCAAGACAGCAATCTTGATATCAACTTGACTAATTAGACAAGTGAGAACAATTGCTAAAACAAGACGAATGGTAGTCGGCTTAACCACCGGGCTAAATGTATCAACATAATCAACACCCCTCCTCCTAATCAAATCCTTTGACAAAAAGGCACAATTTATACCTTTAAATGGAACCATCAGCTTGGTGTTTAATCCTGTAAGACTACTTACAACCAAAAATGTTAGCATTACGAGAAGACGGGACAAGTGTCCACGTCTCATTACGTATAAGGGCATCATATTCAAGTTGCATAACTTTTTTCCATTCAAGAATTTTAGAAGATAGAGAGAAAGAAAGTATTTGGTTCAGAATAAAGAGAGCCTGAATGAGGTAAGGAATGTTCAGTGGTGATGAGAATTTTTGGTTTAAAGTTATTGGACTTAGAACGAGTGACTGTGGTGTGTTGACTATAATCAACAACTCGAAAATGTGAGGAAAATGTGTTCATAAAAAATTAAATGACTGACAATATAGATGCGGTTAGTAGGAACGTGAAGACACACATAACTTTATGATTAGAACTACAACTAACAAAAGTACAAGGAGATGGACGATATTCAAGTTTATTGGAATTATAGGGTCAGAAAAAAGGATAACATAGACAACCAAAAATTTAATAAAATTATAGTCAGGAATTTTGTGATGGAGAAATTCATATGAAGATTTATGGTGAAGAGTGGAGGATAGAGAACGGCTTTGAAGATAGACAGAAGAATGAAAGGCATGCTCCTAAAAAATGGTGGGCAGTCGAGCTCGAGAAAGAAGGGATAAACCTTTTCAACAATTGTTCAATGACGACGTTCAGCAGCACCATTTTGAGACTGGGTATGTAGAGCAAAGACACAATGTACAATGCCTTGTGACTGAAGATAAGTAGAGGTTGTACGAAATTCACCACCCCAATCAGACTGAAATTGTTCGATTTTAGAGTTGAACTGTGTTTCAACCATTTTCTGAAAAAAGCAGGAAGAAGTACTTTAGATTTTATAGACATAAAATATATTCAGAAAAATTATCAGCACTAAGGAAAACACAAGAAAGCATGGATGTAGATTTGTTGGGTAGACTAAGGAAATAGTGGTCATTCTCAACAGTTTCAGTTATGAGTGTTCAACCTTGTAGATCCTTAACAAAACAATGATTTTGCAAGAATAATATGTAAGCATTATTATCAGAAGTGATTTGAGAGACACTCAAGAGATTTTTATGAATGTCAAGAACAAATTGAATTTTATACAGATGAAGGTTTACAAATGGATGGAAAAATAGACGAGCCTTAATAAGTAATAGGAAGGGATGCACCATTGCCAACTTGTAAGCCTTCATTAATCATTACTAGTGCAATCTTAGTGAATAGATAGATTACCAAAATCAGAGGTGATATGATTGGTTGCGCCAAATTCAAAAAACCAAGCAGGATCATGAAGGGTCGATGAAAGGTTTTTCACCGAAGCAGCGTACGTCTGATGCGGAGCACCGGATTGTTGTGCACTATGACCATTTCCACAGCCGGCGTTGTGGGATTGGCGGGGATGAATGGCATTAAACTCAATCACATTTAGAAGTTTCTAGCAGTTAACAGTCGCATGAGGACGACGACAAATTTGACATTTATAAGTGGGTCGAGAGGAAGCCGCGTATGAAGTGAGGGCACATTGCCATGTGGAAAGTTTGGTGGCAAAGCCAGGGACCACCCCATGCTGGTCTTGAATTTGTGCTTCTTCTTTGAGAAGCAAGCCAAGGAGTTGGTGCGATGAAATCAAGCCAGGGCAAAGGTTTAAAGCCGTGTGAAACACCCCATAAGGAATCAGATAAGACAAAATGAGAACATTAGGCCAGAGAATCAGAAAAGAACTTTTCTTCTCCATATATCAACAGTTGGGAAAAGTCTGAAGTTGATGATTCAGATGCACTAAATTGGGGCAATTCTGAGCATGAAACATCTACTTCAAAATTAGCCATGCATCGGAGGTGGTATTTGCAAGAACAACACGGGCAAACAGAGAAGACAAAATTATTGATTGAATCCAAAGTAAAACCAAGAAATTCTTCTTGTTCCATGTAACAAAGGATGGATTAGAGCTCGGTGGAGAGGGAGACTTGGACAAATCAGCGGCGACTACCAAAAACTCGGATGGGGCCAAACCCAAAACAAGGAATGATTCAAGATCATAGACAACAAGAGCAAATTTGATGGATTAACGCTAGAGAGAATAATTATTTTAGTCATGAAGAAACATGAGAGAGGGGAGCTTGACACTGGGTATTGATCAGAGGTGGCAGCGGTGAGTGGATTAACATTGTTGGAGAACATGTTGTTAAAACCGGGCAGAAGAAAAATGGCAACCGATTGGAAAAGAGAGGGAGAGAGGCCGACGAGATTTAGAGATTCTAGGGTTTAGAATAGATGGGATCGGGGTTAGGGTTAGGGTGATACCATGTAAAACTGAATAAGAATTGTGTAAAACTGACTTGTATTCATTCAAGATATAAACAAGTATTTACGCAAGAGGTTGCTTATAGAAGAAGCAAAACTATGATAACCTAACAATATGCAGTATCTATATTCCAAAAAATACATATTATACTCTAATAGTATGTAAGTCTCCATTCAAATAGGGTTGGACCTAATATTTTTTAGGCATGAAGTGAACTGGAAAAAGGGTGCCTCGTTATAATGTTTAATATATGTAATATTTGTAAAATGAGGCCCCACAAGAAAATGAAAAAAAATTACTGAGATGACTAATTGAAGATTATTTTTAGTTTATAATACAACAATTTTTATTTAAAAAATGAGAACACTATATAATTTCTAACTTGGAGGCCTAAAGCAAACACTTCATATGCCTTCCCATAGGGTTGAGTCTGCGTTCGGATATAGTATAATTATTAATTCCACGTGAAAGAACATGATGGAGATATCAAGACGACTACCACCATAAATGAAGACATTCCACGATTTGATCAAACATTCAAGTGTTATGTTCGGATCCTCTGAGTGACATGGTTGGACCAATGACAAGGTCAAGAACAAAGCTTAGAATGCGGCATTGAATGCTTTGATGGATCAAAGTCATGATGAAGAATTCAAAAATAAGTCGGCTAGGGCTTGGATTAAATATTTAAGCTTGTCGATTAACTAAAGACGTCGTGAAGAACACTATACTCTTTTTTCCCACTTGATTTTTAATGAGGTAGTGTGATCTTTGTAAACTATTGTAACATTATTTTATTTCAGTCCAATAACTTGGCCATGTGGGCTTCTGAAGAGTTAATATTTTTTATCCAATCCATTAGGGTTTTCTAAAATATGGAGTTTTTTTATTAGAATTAGATTTTGTAATATTAGATAAGGTAATATTTTTCAAGCTTTCTTCTTGAAGAATTCGGTCATGGTAGGGTTTAATTTAGGTGTTTTATTTGGATATGGTTTTAACTTCTTAAAACTGCAATAAGTCAATTCAGTTTCCAATTGTGTTTAGGGTTTTATGGATGAGACTCTCCTTATAAATAAAGGGGCTTGTCCACGAAATTTTAAAATCTTTTATGAATCATATATTCAAATTTTTTTATTTATGCTCATTGCTTGCGAGTGTCTTTATTGTTTCTTTTACATGCGACTTAATTAAGTAGCAATAACCTTGTGAACTAATCCTGCAAACTAGTTAGTGAGCAAGTCGAGATTGAGAATACGCCGAGGGCTAGACTCTTGAATTTTGTGCATCTATACTAGGTTGGGCGAGATTCCTAGTATGGTCAAAGATCTAAAATTCTAAAATCCAGAGTTTTCGCAAGGAGATTCATATTAGTTGGTATCAGAGCAAAGCGATAGATCCTTGTGGCCAAAAATCTTCAGGGGTTTTGAGTTCTTGCTTGATTTTATTTTTGAAAATTTTGTTTTGAATTTATAAACTCTTTTGTGTCATATTTTAACTATTTTTGTTTGATCTTTCTTAGTAGGAGGATTGAATCTAGAGTCGAAGGATGTCGAAGGGTCCGAGAGTTAGAATACTTCGGTATTACTATCCGCCTTCTCCTTCATCAATCGAGTCAGGAGGAAGTCGAATGGTCTAAGCATTACCAAGTATTATCTGCCTTCACCTCCCCAGTTAGTTTCGTAGTTTTTAGGTAGCTTATACAATTTATGTGCTTGCGATATTTTTCGTCCACTATTCTGAAGAATTATTGCATGCTTATAATCCTATTTGTTTTCTTTATCGTTCTTTGATTCCGTAATCTTAAATTGTTCTTTGATTCTTGATTAAACTTTGTACAAAAGTAAATAAATAAATAAATAGATTGTTTTGTGTCTTTTCTAGATATAGTGTCATATTCTAGATCCTTAGGATCTTGAATACCTCAAAGTTCATTTAAATCGAGAAGAAGTTGTCGCAGTTTTCTTGTTCCAAGTTTTGTATAGGAAATTTTGGGTTCCAAACTTTTCGAAAATTAAAACAAAGAGTACTAGAATTTTGGGTTTTGAAATCAGAATTTATGATTTTGAAATCGGAATTTGGGGAAGATTTGTAGTTCTCAAAAGTTTGGGAGCTGTTTTGCAATTTTTCAAAAAAATGGAAATTGCTCACGGCTGGAAAATTTGGGGAATAAGTATATGATTTTGTGTTATTTATTTTTTGTAAGATTCAAATTTATAGCTGAAAAAGAAAGAAGTGAAAAAGGAAATTCGGCTTGAAAAAAGAAAAGAAAAGAAAATCCTAGTTGGAATCGAAAAATGGGAGTTTCTTTGAGTTTGGGCGTGGGATTGGAGCAGAAAAATCACCTTGGGCAGCAAGTAAGTACCAAAATCCTTTTCAAATAAGGATTAGGGTTGGGGTAGCTAATCCAAATTGGTTTTGGAAAAGTAAATTCAATTCTCGGGACTCTTTGTTGCCTATATAAAGCATTCTTGTTTTCATCATTACTTCTTCATTAGAGCTTCGATTAGTGCCATTCAAATTGATTTTTTTCCTTATTATTTGTAGAATTTTTAATTTTAGATTGTAGAATCCAATTTTTAGTTTATATATTTTAAAATTTTGAGATAAGATCTGCAGTATTTTACTCCTATATTGCTTTGAATTTTCAGAAAATTGACTGATTGCCTTCATATTAGCCTTAACCTTTGAGTTGTGAGTGTTATGCCCTTGGTGAGTGACCTTACTAAACACAGGGAAGGGGAGATTTTTATTGCTAATCGTTTATTTTCTTAGCAGCTTAGCGGGGATGGCGGACGATAATTCTTTTGTCCCGCCTTTTGTTAGCGATCCCAACAATATGCCATTGAAAAACACGTCCAATAGTAGACGTGCAGATTCCAAGGTTATAGTAGTTCCGATGAAGATTCCAATGAATCAGAAAGGCGATCACAACGAGGATCTTCAAGATGGCATCGCCATGACAGACATCATGATTCCCAAAGAAGGACCAGGGCTAGCTCGAGCTCAGGGTCAAGCTCGGATTTTGCTCGAGATATCAAAGGATTGAAGTTTGGTATCCCTCAATTTGATGGTCAACACAATCAGGTTAAGTATCTTGATTGGGAGCGACAAATTGAGAATCTGTTTAATCTCAACAATTATCGAGAGAAAGAAAAGGTTAAAGTGGTGAAATATTCCTTCACTCATTATGCGGCTGAATGGTGGAAAATGTGAATGAAAAGAGACAAATTTCTGAGAAGAGACCTATCTCTACCTGGGAGATATTGAAGACCGTACTTCGCAATTATCATGTTCCGCTTACTTATCTGATGGAACAACATTCTTTGAAGCAAGGAAATCGCATAGTTGATGAGTACTAGAAAGATCTCGAGTTTTCTATGAGAAGGGTCGGGATGAAAGAAGTCAACGCATTCATAAAAAATTAATTCATTGAACGACTTTGTGAGAACCTTCAAACGCCAATCAAGCTTTAACATCACATATCCATGGACAATTTATTGATAAAAGCAAGGTTGGTTGAAAGCACTATGAATCCAAGGAAGCAGCAATTCGGTTTCCCAAGTCAAAGATTAGGATTTAATTCCAGAAATCCTAGTTCGGGCTGAGGTAGGGGTGCGCCAATGGGGGGTGTGGATCAGTCCAATCCTACTCCAATCTGACTTACAATCTAATGATAGAAGAATGACACCACATACTTTAAACCAACAGCCTTCAAGGAATTCAGGTAAGTCCCCTATCTCTTCATCAAATTCGGTTTCAATTAACACTCCTATTTATTTTCATTGAAAAGAAAGAGGACATGTTTGTAGTAATTATCCCCATGCTCGAGTGTTAGCCACCATTGAAGAAGGCAATGTAGAAGATGAATATGGTGTTATGGCACCTGTCTATGAGAGTGGAGAAGAACATATAGATGAAGAGATCATCTTAAATGATCAAGGTGAACAAGGTCTGGAAACACAAGGCAACTTCGTAACATTGAGAGCTTTAAACTCTCAAGTTTCCTTGTGAAAGATAAGAATTGTTTACTGATTATTGGTTGAAGACTTGTGCTAATATTGTTTCCAATCTTCTTGTTAAATCATTGTCTTTTCCTGTTACTACTCATCTATCACCTTATAAAATTATTTGGTTAAATGGTAGTGGTGAGATTAAGGTGAATAAATAATGCATGGTTAACTTTAAGATCGGAAAATATCATTATTCTATCTTATGTGATGTTATACCTATCGAAGCTAGTCATATCTTGTTAGGGAAACCATGACAATTTGATCATAAATCTATGCATGATGGTTACACTAACAAGATTACTGTGACTAAGGATAGAGCAAGTAATACATTAATTCCATTGACACCAATGGAAGTGATTGAGGCACAAAGGTGCATGAAAATCGACAAAGAAAAGTTTGCAACTGAGCAAGAGGAGTTCGACAAAAACTCTAGTAAGGGTTTGAAGGAGCACAGCCTAAAGACCAAAAAGGGAGGAAAAGCCCTAAAAATTTCATACAAAAAATAGGGGTGGCCAATCCACATAAGACAGGTAAGTTTCCGAGTGACTCTGAAAAGTCGCGAAAGGTTTTATCTTCACATCTTAGTCCCTTGCCATCGATTTTTATGATGAAATTTGAATATGAAAATTTTTAATGCATCTATTAGGGACGTGAATCTTTCTTTTTATAATCATTCAAGCGTCTTAATTTTACATTTTAAATAAAGTTACTTCGCCAATGAAGATATACATGTGCATGTTCCTCCACGGTTTGCTGAGATGTTGAAGGAATTTGAGGATGTCTTTTTGGATGTCTTACCACACGGATTACCACCGTTGCGAAGCATTAAGCATTAGATTGACTTGATTTCAGGTTCAGTTATACCTAATCGACCATCTTATAAGACGAACCCTGAGGAGACAAAGATTCTACAATGCCAAGTTGAGGATTTACTTCAAAAAGGTTATGTGCCCGAATCTTTAAGTCCTTGTGTTATGCCTGTCATTTTAGTTCCTAAGAAAGATAAAACTTAGTGAATGTGTATTGATTATCGTGCTATTAACAAGATCACTATTAAGTATCGTCATCCTATCTCTAGGTTAGATGATATGCTTGAAGATTTGCATATATCTGTGATTTATGCTAAAATTGATTTGACTCGGGTTTATTACCAGATTTGAATTAGGGAGGGTGATGAATGGAAAACTGCATTTAAAACTAAGTTCGGGTTATATGAATGGATTGTTATACCTTTCGGATTAACCAATTAACCTAGTACTTTTATGTGGTTGATGAATCATGTCTTGAGAAAGTTTATTGGTCAATTTGTTGTAGTTTATTTTGATGATATTTTGATCTATTCTAAGCTGACTGATGAGCATATTAAGCATTTTAAATCGGTTTAACTTGCACTCTGTGAGTCTAATTTGTATGCAGATATCAAGAAGAGTACTTTTGTGCTTCAGCAGTAGTATTTCTCGATTTTGTGGTCTCTAGGTGGGTATAAAAATCGATGAAACCATAATTAAGGCCATCAAGACTTGGCCGAGACCTACCAATGCCAATCAGGTACGTTCTTTTCATGGTTTAACTAGTTTTTATTGAAGGTTTGTGCGTGTTTTTTCATCTATTGCTGCACCTTTAAATGAACTAGTTAAAAAGGATGTGAGATTTGTTTGGGGTGATGCTCAAGAGAATGCATTTAATGAATTGAAAGTACAATTATGTAATACTCATGTGTTTACTTTACCTGATTTTAATGTTATTTTTTATATTCATTGTGATGCTTTTTGGTGTTGGTATTGGTGCTGTTTTGATGCAAGAGAATCGACCTATAACCTACTTCAATGAAAAGCTAAAGTGCGGTGCTCTGAATTATCCTGTTTATGATAAAGAATTCTATGCAATTGTGTGTGCATTAGAAACTTGGCAACATTATTTATTGCATAAATAATTCTCTATTCATAGTGATCATGAATCATTGAAATATTTGAAGAGTCGGATGAAGTTGAATGAGCGTCATGCTAAATGGTCTAGTTTTGTTGAATCTTTTCCTTATGTGTTGCGATATAAAAAGGGTAAATAAAATATTGTTGTTGATGCTTTGAGTTGTAGACATTTTTTACTTACACGATTGGAATGCATTATGTTAGGGTTTTTATTTCGTGCGAGAATTATATGCTACTGATTCTGATTTTTCATCTGTTTATGCTGCATGCGAAAATGGTGCTTATGAAAAAAAATTTGGCATGATGGTTTCTTGTTTATGAATAATAGTTTATGTGTTCCTCAATGTTCTATGCTTGAATTACTTGTTAGATAAGCTCATTCAGGTGGTTTAATGAGACAATTTGGTGCATTAAAAACTTATAATTTGTTGCGAGAACACTTATTTTGGTCAAAAATGGCATTATCCGTTGATAGGATTTGTATGAATTGTATTGATTGCTTAAAGGCGAAGTCAAAAACTAAGCTTCATTGTTTATATACTCTTTTACATGTTCCTACACATCCTAGGGTTGATATTTCTATGGATTTTGTTCTCAGATTACCACGATCCCAATTAGGTAATGATTCTATCTTTGTGGTTGTTGATCGATTTTCGAAGATAGCACATTTTATCCCTTGTAGGAAGACAGATAACGCAAAACATGTCGCTAATTTATTTTTAAAGGAAGTAGTCCAACTTCATGGCATTCCTGCATCCATGGTATCAGACAGAAATGTCAAATTATTGTCCTAGTTTTGGAATACCTTGTGGCGCAAGTTAGAGACAAAATTGTTTTTTTCTACGGCAAGTCATCCGCAAATTGATGGACAGACAGAGGTCACCAGTCGCACATTGGGAGCGCTCCTATGCGCCCTAGTTCAGAAAAAATTGAAGAATTGGGAATCATGCATTCCGATTGCAGCGTTTGCTTATAATCGCACTGTTCATTCTACTACTTCTTTACCTCCATTTGAGATTGTTTATGGATTTTTACCAAATA
>JAULKM010148189.1:0-17524 GCA_032355605.1 Rubia tinctorum | reverse complement strand
TATTATTCTATCTTGTTAATTAATGAATTTATAATAATATAAATAAGGTTCTAAAAATAAAATTAGTGAGAAAATTATTGGAATTTTTTAAAAAGGAAAGGGCTGAGCATGAGAGTAGTTGGCCCTATTGGGTTAAACTCATTTATCAGATATCTTTTTATTCCCTTGATGAGAACAAAACGACGTTGTTTCACTTACACTATAACGACGTCATTTTTTTTAATGAAGAAAAAAAATCAAAAAATGGCATCGTCTTCCTCAGAGCTCGCCGGAGAGGGGAGCTGAAAACTAAGTTTAAGGGGGGCGGAATCCATGGATTCCGGTGGCTCCTCGATCTAAATTCCGGGTCACTGAATCCTATGGGTGGGGTCAGCACCCCCTCGCTCTGCCTTGGTTCCGCCCATGTCTATATGGCTGATATTTTGAGTCAAAATGCTGTATCAACTAACCAACCGAACCACGTACCATCTGTATCAAATATGTTGGTAACCGACGTTGTGGTATGGTAGTACCGTACCACACATCTGTGATGGTATGATAATGGTATTGAGAAAAGAACGAGTCTCCTGATAGGCGGTCTGTCCACTTATTTTTTACCTTATACACCGTATTTGTTAAATTACATACTAAATATAGAATTTTAGAATTTTTTTATATTATATATTTTTTATATTTTCACATTCAAATACATATTAATACTTGTTTTAACTTTTAAAATACGGTATTTAAATTTTATAAAAGATTACACCATTTAAGCTTGAAACCACTGTGCACTGTCAATAATCTTATGGAACTGCCACTTTTTCTAAGACTTTCTTTTGAGAAATTATTACCATGGTATTACCGTACCACACATTTATATATTAAAAATATAAGTGATATTATGTAAAAATTGAGCTTTCATTTAGTTATGATTTAGTCATTCGTTAATATTAGAACCAATAGCAGGAGTATGTAGGTTATGTTTGTATTCTGATATGATGAATATTGGTGAAAGATTAAATTATTTTCCTAAATTATATTTCTTGACAAGTTACATTTTTATTTTAAGCCTTATAAAAAAATTAAAATTAAAATTTTCTTTTATTTATTATAAGTTACTTATTGTAGTTCTTAATTTGATGTTACCGCACTTTATTTTTATGAAGAGAAAATATTTAATTTTCTAAAATTAAGATTAAACAATAGAATTTTTTTAATTTTTTGTAATTTGTTTTATGAGAATTTTTTTATTTCATTATATCTTATACTTGGTGGTATGCTACCATATCGTAGTCCGTAGCAATACCAACCAACTTTTTCGTATACCATTGTGTTGGTATACCAAAGATTTGATATGATATTGATTTTAAAAAAAATATATCGACATTGTTGGTATGGTACATAGTATTAGTAAAATGTGACAGTAATCATACCAAATTCACCCATACTTAACAAAGAACAAAGAAGCTCAGGAAGAGCTCCTACGACCACCCGGTTAGCTTAACAGAATAGCTAATGGTTTTTAATAATCAGAAATAGATTAATCATTTTGGATGATTTCAACACGACCGATACTAAAAAATTCATTATGTAAAATCTCTTCTTTCCCCTTTTAAAACCTTCAAATGGAAGGATTCTTTGGTCACATTTGTTCAATTCAATCGGATCATTACAAATTGGTATCAGAACACCAGGTCTTGGTAACAATGGCATAAAACAAGCTCTACAAGGTAGTGGATTCTCAGGTGAAGGAATTGGAGGGGAAGTTCACTAGGGCTGTGTAGGCACTGAAACTTCAGTTGGAAGCTAAGGATAGTGTTAGAATAAAAGATTCTACCGACTAGATTAGGATTTAGATATTTACATTTATAATCTTTTTGTACTCTATTTTTTTAAAAATAATTTAAACCCTAATCTATTTATTCTACATGGTATCAAAGCTGTGCTAGTATCCTGCCAATTTCTTTCTATTTTTAATTTTTTCTGCGTTGCCGGATCAGGTCAGATTTCGGCAAATCTGGTGAGTCCATTCCGCTCACTTACTTCGGTTTCTTCCAGGCGGTCTCCTCTCCTCGTCATCTCCAACCTTTTCTTCCGCCATCATCATTGGCGTTGGCCGCCTCTATATCTCCATCAGCCAGATTCATCCTCTTTGGTTCACTTAGTCTCCGGACCTTCCCCTTGGTTCTCTTAGTTCCAAAAGCAATCTCTCGTCCCAGCGGCGACCTCCATTTTCATGGCGTATCCATTTCTACTATGCCGGTGTCCCAATTTCTGCTCCTTCATCTCCAGTGCCTTCCTCATTGGTGCTTATCTTCGTGATTAATCCAGCATGGTCATGTTTGCACGTGAATGTTGTTGGCTCCAAATGGGTTTTCCGTATCAAGTATTGGCCTGATGGTAGTATTGATTGCTACAAGGCTCGACTGGCCGCACAAGGCTTCCCTCAGATTCCGAGGTTCAATTTTGATCACACTTTCAGCCCCGTGGTGAAGGCATATACTGTTCGCACTATTCTTAGTCGAGATGGGATGATCGATGCTGCTACCGTCTCTACGCCGTTTCTTCCACAGTCTTAGCTTTATAGTGGTACTAGTGGGAAGTTTGCCAATCCCACTTTTTATTGATCCTTGGTTGGTGCTCTTCAGTATTTCACTATTACTTGCTCAGATATTGCTTTTGCGGTTAATTCAGTTAGTCATTACCTTCAGGATCCCCGAGATGATCACTTTTTCCGTAGTTACTCTTATTCTCATATTTGATCGTGGCACTTTGCACCATGGTTTGTCTTTTCTCTCGGATCGCACTTCCTAGGTGTTGGGCTACTCTGATGCAGATTGAGCACGTTGTCTCAAGACTCGTCGTTCGACCTATGGGTATGCTGTCATTCTGGGTTGTAATCTTGTTTCCAAGAACCAGTTATAGATGCGGAAATTCCTTCTTAATGATGATAATGTCTATAATCAGCTCACCGCAAGCTCTTGCCTCATTGAGTACCTGCATATGTTCTCGAGTTGGTCCCCGACGCTCAATTTAGTATGGCCCTGCCATGTATGTGTTTGTGGAATATTTTTTTTACTTTTTCCAGTGTTTCCTCTCTTTATTTATAACTCTTCACTGGTGTGATCATGGTCTGTTTATCAAGCTCCCATCTTTGGATTGTGGTCCTGTTATGGGGCATTGTGGTGAGTTTTGCTTTTTGCAGATTTCCAGTTAGTGGCATTGTTGTGTTTAGTTATTTATGGATCATGTAGCTGCCTTAGTTTAGCGAAGTGGTTGCTACACATGCTTGGCTTTAGCTATGGTAGACTGGGAAGGTCATATATATACCATAAGCCCCTCCAACAATGAAGTCATGGAAATTAAGCATAGAAGGATTAGCTGTCTGATGTGTATGATATGATGTTTCAAGTGATGTGGTTATAGGAGAAAACATTCATCGGACCATTCAGGTCGGGCAATGTGATGTATGGGGAGTTCAAAATGACTTGGTGGATAGAATATGTTTGTGTTCTTTTATTTTGAAAAAATATTGAAGCCATTGAGTATAAATTAAATACATGATGATTAAAGTTGTGCAATGTCCGTTTAGTATCCCAAAAATCTCGGAAGTTGGTTACTAATGGCCTGAAAATTAAGGGAATTAGTGTTGTATAAATTAAATGTTGGACATTATAATCATTATGAAGTGTGATTCTCTATATCAACGTGTGACGGTTCTAATATACAATTGACACAAGCTAATTTATTTCATCGAGAAGGTACACATTTATGTAAAGTTAATTTATTGTTTCGTATTCCATGGTAACCTTATAAAAGCTGGTTTTAATTCAGAGAAATTTATAACTTTTCTTTGTTCGTTGGTAGGTTTACATTTGTTCTTTCAAAAGCAGGTTAAGCCCCTTCATAGGAGCCAAATGTTGAGAAAGGTAAAGTATTTTTCCTTAGTTTCAAATCTGGGTTTTTCATTATGGGATCATGGTTATTCGTACTAAGTTCTCGTCTTGAACTGCTAAACCTAATGTTAGTAAGTGTAGCACTGAAAATACTAATAGTGATGTACATGTTTATTATGAGGGCCACATTAAGGGGGTCTAACACAAAGGAGAATGATGAAGGTTATATGGTTGAGGGTAGTCAAAGTGATTTGACCAAAAATGATTTAAATCTTTTGAGGAAGCAGTGCCTTTTTTTGGATAATTGTGAGATTATGATACAAATCTTGGAGAGAAGGTATGGAACCCTCCTTCTGGATATTTTTCAGTGTATGAGCACCATTTGTTGTATGGTTTTACCATACCCATTTCTGATTATGGTGTAACTGTATTGGAGGCTTATGGTATTGTTTTGTTATCAAGTTTTTGTAAGTTTAAAAAATTGAAGAACAACGAAGGCTTGTTTACCTTCCATCCCATGTATTTATGGAGTTCAGGTAGTGAAGTATTTTTTTTAGAAATCATGGAGTATAGAAGGATATGTATATGTTCATAAATGTTCTGATAATGTTTGCCTTCTATCCCATGTATTCTTGGAGTTCAGGTAGTAAAATATTTTCCTTGCAATCGTGGATTATAGAAAGATATATATGTATTTATAAGATGTTGTGATGATGTTTTCCTACTCGACATGGTCGGTCCAATGTAATTTAAGACCCTTTGCAAAAATAAATAAATTGGATCCTTATATAATAATTTTTGTTAAATCTAAAATATAGAAAGAGTATTTATTAAAAATTAAATATATTTAATTGCAGAGAGTATAATAAAGAAGGGAAAAAGAATGGCGTTCTCAATTTATATCCCACTTTTAACACATTCGAAGTCTATTTTTGTAATAGAATAGAGATTTAATTGGAAAGAAATCGACATTTTATCAATTAGAGAGCTAGGATGAATTCACATATTTTATATATTAATTCTTTAATTTATGAAGTATTTTAGATCGTATTGAAGTGCTCAAGTTTTGAAGAGTTCGAGTCTTGAAGTAGCATTGAAGAAATAAGAAGATTTTGAAGAAGAAGTTCAAATACTTAAATTTGGTAGAAACTGGGTAGATTGGGAACTGCAAGCCGCAACATATACTGCGGCATGTGACGACAAACACGCGGTCAAAGGCATTGGTCAAAAGGAGCATTGCGGGCTGCAACATATACTGTGGCCCGCAACGGGTGGATTTCAGCCCACTTATCTTCTTCATTTTTGGAATACTCTCTCCCTCTCTTCCATTATTCTCATCCGAATTTCCCTCTTCAAAAATCCCTCCTTTTCATTTATTGTTTGCCATTTACTCTATGTTTACCATGGATTTTTGGTTCTTTTGTTATGAGTTTGGTTAATCTAGGCTAAATATACTATTGGGAACAATTGGTAAGCATTTCTAGTATGAATTTGTGAGATTTGATTTATTCTATTTTGTGTTTTGATTATCAAGTATGTTTTATGCTTTCTTGTGTGATTAATAGATGATTAATACTAGGGTGATCAACTAGTTGATGATCGTGGGTTAATTGTTTGCTAAGTTTTGGTCAAACCAGGAAGATTTTGACCTTTTATCGATGTGATTATCGCTGGTCAATGTTATGTTATAATTGGGTATGCCAACTAATTATGATTATTTATTGATGAAATTTATTAGATTTAGGATGAATTTGAATGGATTTAAATAATTATCATTGTGGCTCACTAGTAACGTCTAGCATGAAGGACGATCCTCGTAGTCGTTATTAGTAGATATATTTGTGCTATTCTAATATTTCTCACTTGTAGGACATTGTGTTCGTTGTATTGAGTCTCAATGTTTATTTGTACTTTCGGGGAAGTCTATGACGCCAATCATCTAAGGTGACCCGAGGGTAAGAGTTATTGTGTGGCGCCAATCGCTCACTCTAACTATAACCGAGGAGAGGTGAGAAATGTCTTCACTCGAAAGCGTTGACAAGTTATCCAAAATATGTGGTTAATGCATGATAATAGGAGAATTAGTCAATGATCAAAGGATAACTAGACATGTAAACCAATTGCGCCAAAGACTCGTTATCTTATTAGTTACATCTTTTCGTGCTAGTTGTGATCGTAATTATATTGTTTACTCTAATTGTTAGTTAATCTAGTTGTTTAAAGTAGTTGTAATGTTTTCTAAAATAAAAACTACCACACCTTGGTTACCACACATGTAGAGTGACTTCTTCGTGTGTTTTAATTACATTTAACACTCGATAAAACTCTTTTTTCCTCGTGGACGACCCCGTCTTACCATTAGCTACTATTTTGTAGTTAGCTGTAATTTGGGCACATAAATACTATCTTTGAGAGGCACGTCGATGGTTTCCCAAATTTTGGAGCCGTTACCGGGGAAAAGACGTATTTTATTAAAGTGTTAGTGTAGTTCTTTGTGTGTTCTATGTTGTTATTTGTGTATTGTGGACATTTGCTTGCTTTTGTGATTGTTACTTGGGATAAGGTTGTATTGATTTGGTTCTTGGTTTATGATCGATACTCGTACCAATAGACAAGAACCCTTGCACTACGATCCTGATCTTTTTGGGTATACTCCGAAGAGCAAGGAGGCTAGCACGTTTTGCTAACCAAGGTACTTAACCCCCTCCTGAAATAGTAACACAAACTATGGCAAATGATACTAGAATCTCGAGGGAGCTCATGACGCCCAATCTAAAGAACCAACCACTTTGTATCACCTTTCCCCCACTTTCGAAAAATGTCACTTGTGAGCTTAAGTCCGGAATGTTCCATTGTCTACTAACTTTCCACGAAATGAATGGGGAGGATGCTAACAAGCACTTGTCTGTGTTCCATCTCTAAGGGCGAATATGATTCTGAGGATAATTATAATCTAACGGCGTTTCCTTTCTCCTTGAAGGGTGTAACCAAGGATTGGTTGTACTACCTCCCTCCGAGAAGTATAACTTTGTTGATGGACATGGAGCAGTTATTGGAGAAGTTCTTTCTGGCATCTAAGTCGGCGGGTTTGAAGAAAGAGCTAAGTAATATCTCCCAATGGATGGGTGAATCTTTGTTTGAATATTGGGAGAGGTTTAAGAGGTTGCTAGCAAGTTGCCCCTCCCACCCATACAAGAAAGGAGACCTTGTATACGATTTCTTTGATGGATTTTCCATTGAATACATGTCAATGGTTAACGCTGCTTGTAATGGGTCGATTGCCAACAAGAGCCCGAAAGATGCCATTGTATTATTTGAAGATATAACTAATGGTACTAGGAAATTTGGTACAAGGGAACAAGCAAAGATACAAGAGTATAAAAATCCAGAAACTCCTAAGCTCGAGGAACAAGTTCAAGCTTTAGCTTTCACGATAAAGGAGCTAATGAAGGGGATGATACATCAAGTCAAAGCTTGTGGGGTTCGTTCATTAGATCACCCCACCAATGCATGCCCTCAACTTCAAGATGAAAGACTTGATGAAGTAAAGGCAATGGGCTGCCAAGGTGTTCAAGGCTAAGGTTTCCAAGAAAATTGGGGGTACCAAGGTGGAAGAGGGAAAGACGAACAAGATTTCTAAAGAGGACAAGCTCATGAGAAGAAGTATGATCTATACTCCCAAACTTACAATCCCGGGTGGAGAAACCATCCAAACTTTTGGTGGAGAGATGAGAAAGCCGGACAATCAAATACTCAAGGTAGTTTTCAAGGTAACCAAGGTGGGTTTCAACCAAATCATCAAGGGGCACAAGCACATTACCAAGGAAATCATGGGTATAATCAGGCACCACAACAAGGCTACCCGAAGGATGAGGGCTCATCTAACCCCGAGAAGGGAGATCAAGGTTGGAGTATGAGGAGGTTATGCATGCCATAACCACCATGGTCACAAATTTGAAACACCGCACCTCTGCTTGATTCAATAACTTGGAAATTCAAGTTAGTCAAATCGCATCTTCTGTGGCCCAGTTGGAGGCTAGGGATTATGGAAAACTTCCCTCACAACCAAAATTGAATTCGAGGCAAAATGTAAGCTCAATCACCTTGAAGAGTGGGAAAGAAATCAAGAAGCCCGAGAAAATTGGAAAGATCAGGTAGGAGATGGAAGAGGAGCTTGTCGTGAAGGACAAGGAGGTTGAGGTGGTGGCCACTGAACCACGGGAGAAGTGAGAAATCTATAAAGTCCTTCCACCACCACCTTTTTTGGCAGCTTTGTGGGACAAAGATCGCAAGGATGAGAATAAACCCCTTTTTGGAAAATTTGATAACAGTTTAATCATTAAAACACCACAATTTAACTGTCATACCTTATCCACTCCCCCCCACAATCTGAGCACAAAGCCCTCCATCACTTTGAATGGGGGATTGCACCCCATTGTTTTACATACCATGCAATTCTCCCAAAGCTTCACCCCTTCATCAACATCCTCTTATGTTATCTCCCCCAATTCCATCCCTTCAATTTTGGTTGTATTGTATTGCCTCACATCCTTTTGATTACCTTCAAATAGTTATGACCATTTTTGTGCTTTTTTTTCTTCCATTCTTTCACCCCCACGAGAGCCTCTTGCCTTCTATAGCCCCAGTTTTTCTCACTTCCAGTTGATCAGTCTCTATTATGTTTTTACTTCTAATAGATCCTGAACTCCCTGAATCCGATCCTTCTTTCCTTTCAACCTTTCTACTACTTTCCTTCACCAGTCTGCCTTCCATTTCCTTCAATTTCCCCTTACCTTCACTTTTTCAGAAACCTTTTTCACACTCTTGTTGCCATTTTCTAGATCCCCTTTTACAAACCTCTTTTTGTTTACCATTATCCTTCATTTATTCTCTCATCAACTATATTGTTTGCTTCTTTCTCCCCCTCTTGGACACATAAGATGTGCTTTCACAACATTAAATTTTCAGATGCAAGCTTGTTGTTGAGCATGTAAATTAGGGTATTGTAGGATAAATTTTCATTGCCTATGATCGGTGATGGAGGAAGAGGAAAAAAATGAAATTTGGGCTCAATTGGGAAGGAGAAGAGGGAAGCAGCGTGGGGCTACAATCAAAGAAGAGAGAGGGTGTGTGTGAGGGGGGGGGGATCGTGTATGTGACTGATAATATGTAAGAATGAAATTCGTACTGATTACAATTTAGTCAATTTAGAATAAAGCAGCGAGGAGCTACAATCAAAGGAAAAGAGAGGGAGGGGAGGAGAGGGGAGTGGCGGGGCGGGGCGAGGCATATGATCATGCATGTGACTGATAATATGAAATAATGAAATTCGTAATGATTGCAATATAGTCTATTATAAAAATATACCCTCTCCATTTCTTTTTATTGCTAGCACACTTTCCATTTTTTACTAATAAGGACACATTTCAGTTTTAATAAACAATGAATGACACACAATCACATAATTTGCCTTTTAAATTTCTTCATTCGATTCCATCCATAGAGTTAAATCTAAAAATGCTAAACATGAAACAAAATAAAAAGAGTATAGAGTAGAAATAAAATAAAATAATACGAATTTATAAAGAAAATTTATTTATAGGCACAAAAATCATAAGTGCAGATAATTTTAATGTTTTATTTACTATATTATCCTTAACCTACATTTAGGGGTTTTAGACATGTATTTAGAATTAGCAAAGTTTTGGGAAAAACCATCTTTCCATAGGCATATGGAAAGACATGGTTAAATTAAAATTAATAAAAAGATAAAAAATGTTTAGTTGTAATTATAAAAAATATATTATGCAACGTATAGTATTTATAAGTTTATGATTCGATTAATTGCAACCCGAAAATTATATCTTAATTTCGTCTAATTTACAATTTAAATCTCGGTCTTTCCATAACTTATGGAAATACCGTCTTTCAAAAGACGAACTCTTTAGAATTTGATTCTAACTACTCCCTCCGTTTCACTAAGAGTGACACACTTACCTTATTGTGATTTAAAAAAAAAACACACATTTTCCATTTTTGGCAAGATTCCTTAATCCCATCCACTCATTCTACTTTTTATTTTCTACATTCATTTTCAACATCTCATTTTCTTCACATTATTCCAAGAGTCTAAATGTAGTGTGTCACTCTTAGTGAAACGGAGGGAGTATAAAATTTTAGTCACAAATAATTTCCAATTCTGAAATTATGCCCCATAATTTCAATAAACATTCTCAGCACCTAGTATTGGCCGATGTGCAGGTATCTGCTTGATTTACTCCATTAATTTCTGGTAAGCACCAAGTCCAGCCGCAGCAGCAATAAGCATACTGGGTAATATACCTCTTCCATGAGCAGAGTTGAATGGACCTCAAGCTCCTCCTAAAGATATTAAAACCTACCTGGATTTGTCTCCAATACTTTCTCACAAAAGGATGGTATTTTGGTATGGATTTGTGATAATGTTCTTTCAGCATGACTGAATGAAATTTTGTGCGAATCTTGAAGCTGCTCCCTCGCATGCTCTAATCCCTGTCCTACTTCAGTATAATAACTTTCGGGTGGTTTGAAACAAAATATGAGGTAATTGATAAGGTTAATCGAGATTACGACGACATATTTTTAAAATCAGAAATTCTTTAGAACTAAAATTTTATAATTAGAATTAAATCATAAGTGTAGGTCCAAAACCCCCAAATGCAGGTTTTAAAGATAATATAGTAAATTAAACATTAAAATTACCTGCACTTAGGAATTCTATACCTGTACTTAGATTTTGGAGTTCGTTTCTTGAAAGACGGTCTTTCCGCAAGTTATGAAAAGACTAAAGTTTAAATTGCAACTTAGAAGAAATCGAAATAAAATTGTTGAGTTGCATTAATCAGGTCATAAACTTATAAGAGCCAAGTGCATATATAACTCTACATAATTCATGAAAGTGGATATACAACCCTGTGATAATTGAAAGTGCAAAGATAAACCTAGATAGTTAATATATGTGCAAATATAACATTTTCCTGCAATTTAAGGCCGGAATTCAGTGAAATGACTATTTTGCCCCTCTGTAAAAAATACAAAAAATACAAAAAAAATGTTGAAATTACATTCCTACCCCTAAATCCCTAATTCATTCTCTTTCATTTTCCTCTTCTTCATTTCTTCCGCCGTTTCTTTCTCTTCTTCCCATTTTCCCCTCTTCTTGTCTATCCCAGTCCGCCGATGAGTCTTTGCGAAAGCTCTCGCCAATTGATTCACGCAAGTGGGTCTCGCCGGTGTGGTGGGGAGGGAGAATTAACGCCCTCATTGTCGGAGGGAATTGAAGCCTCGTCGGCGAGATCTGCGGTGGTGGGTCTTGATTTTCTGGCACTTGCCTGAGCGGCGTTAGAAATGGTGGCGGATGGTGGCAGAGATAGCGGTGGTTGTGCGGGTAGCGAGCGGGGAGAGGGGTTAGTGGTGGTGGTCGGGAAGGGTTGGAGGTGGTGGCGAGATGAGGGTGGTGGTGGTGGACGGCGCTAGAGTTTCGATGGAGGGCTGGGATCGTCGGCTCCGGCGGAGCTGAGGATTTGGGTGGTGTGGAGTGGTGCCGGGATAAATAGTGCAGCGGTGGTGGAGGAGTTTGGGCCGGAGCAGCGGTGGCGGGGAATTTGGGTCGAAGCGGATCACGGTGATTTGGCTGGCGATGGAGCGGATGTGGCGGCGAAGGTGAAGCTAGGGTTCCGCAGGGCTGGTGGTGGGTTTAAGTGGCGGAGGAGGGAAGAATGGTGACGATTGGTTCAGGTGGTGGGGGCATGGCGAGGCTGAACAGAGGTGTGGTGGTAGTGGGGCTGGGTGGCGGGGCTCAGGTGGTGGTGGGTTTGGTGTCGGTGAGGTGGTGGAGCAGTGCCGGAGCTCAGGAGGTGGTGGGGGAAGACGCTGCTTTTCGTCAACGTTCTCGTCGACATTGTGGCAGGTACCTGGCTGGTGGTGGTAGTGTGAGGCGGTGGCCGGTTTAAGGTTGTGCGGTGGTGGTAGAGATGGTGGAGCAGCGGTGGGGCAAGGATATTTTTATCCTTCAGATTTTTGTATTCGACCCAAAGGGCATTTTGATCATTTCTAGTCGGTCAAATGCCGAAATATAGTCTTTAGGGTTATATTTGCACTTATGTAAAGTAGTTACGGTTATTTTTGCACTAAAAATTATCTCATGGTTATATGTTCACTTTCGCAATTATATAGGGCTATATTTGTATATTAACTTTTAATTACTGTACATTGCACAATAAATTTTTGTTATTACAACTAAAACATTTTACATTTTTATAATTCTAATTCAATCTCGTCTTTCTCAAGATTTTGCATAAATTTTGTGGTAATAAATTACTAAAACCTAAATTACACGATGAATTCCTCTTTCCTAACCGTTGGGAAAGTTCAAATTGTCATGGCGAAACCTTTCGACCATTGGTGAGCTGCAAAATCTTCAAGTCCTTAAATTAGGCTATGTAGAAATTGAAGGAGAAACAATGAATTAAAAGAAGGGAAATCCCCCGAACTTAAATTCTTGAAGTTGGCTGAAATGAGGCTTGTGAGGTGGTTTACGGACTGTGAAGATCAACTCGACCGTTTTCAGAAGTGGATGTATTGGAAGAGACGCCTTCTTGTCTGGACTACATTTCCTCTCTTGATGTGATGACAGAGTGGTTAATCGGGTGAAACAAATGGATGAAGGACGGAAGGAGTTGATTAGGGATTTAGGTCTGAAGATCACTGCAAGCATTCAATGTCCGGTAGGATGCACATTCTTAGTCATATTAATGTGGTTGCTTCATCTCAAGGCGGTGATGGATGCAGAAGCAGGCCGTCAAGGGATGAACACAACCTGGTGGAGCTTCCAATAATCCCGTCACTCATAATAAGGTATACATATCTGTTATTACTTTGGATTTCGCTCTTTCCTTTTATGTGCTCAGATGAATGTCCTGCTGCAGTTAATAACCCTGGGATCAGTGCGCTTCGAGAAAGAGACGAAGTGATTCAGATTCTGTTTACAAATGAAATGCGCCATCGATCCTGTAGTCGGGAAAGGGTACCATTCTCCACTCCAGTAGTATCTTTTCTCTTTTTTTTGATAATATCGATAGCTTTATTAGCTTAATTATCAGTATGGAATGGTTTTAGCAATAATAAATCCCTCACTAGTCACTAGCCTTTCTATAATAGTATCACAGATGCATTCAGAAAGGGTTAACTTTCAAGAATTGCTGTTGATTTACAGCAACCCAGCGACTTGGCCAAAGGAAAACTAATATACCCTCTCACCCATAAAAGGACTTGACCTCTACCTCGCAATTCTTACCAGCCTCAACCACTCAACTAATTGCATGCATAGTAGCCTTTCTTCGATTGGATTACGCGGCTTATGTAAGAATGAAATGCAAGTTCTTCTTTAATACTTGTATGAGCCGCGTAATCCTAACAATGTAGTCTTGGTTTCTTAGTCCTTTCAAGAATAAAAAAAAAGGACATTTGTTCAATAGTAATATGAATGACATAGTCCCAGCAGTGAATTCAAGTAATTGACAGAGTCTTTGTTTGTTTTAATAATACTGATGATAAGTCTAATATATCCGAAAGTCATAGTCAAGTAATCCAATTTTGTCTGTATTTAATACTCCATTACTCCAACTTAGTCTTTCTTCAACGTTAGTTAGTCGTACTAATCTGGCTTGTTTAATCGCTAGTTGTACTGCTTCATCTTCATCACTACCCCCTCCCTCTAGCCTTTTTTTCCCCAATCATCTTCTTCCTTTCGCCATTCAAAGAGCAATATGGGCTTCGCCCTACTCATGACTAGCATTCATTGTGCTTTAGATGATGTAGAGTTGATGGTGAAACGTTGCCAGCCTATATATAACAAGCGGTTTAAGATTCTGAGATTTAAGTTGAGGAATCTCAAAACTTTTATCCTTTCTGCCAGAACGTTGGGTTCCGATGGAAATCTGAAATCCTTGCTCGTAAAGATTGAAGATATGTTGCAAAGAAATGTAGAGCGAATTTATCCTCTATGTCTTCATTCGAATGCTCCTACTCTTTCGCAAGAGCGTGCAGCTTCTGATTTTGAAGATGACATTGAATTCTTCAAGGATGACATAGATGCATGTTACATGGCTATATTCACCAACTACACCCAGCATTGGGATACTTGTAGTTGTAACACAGATCATTACATCTTGAATATCCTTACTTCCTTTCTTCAGAATCTAGTTGATTTTCGACGTTTGATCCGCTGGCCATCTCATATTCAAGCTCTACTGGATACAATGGAAGAATTTGAACAACAGATGTCATTCGTGAAAAGTCTCATCCGCTTTGCCTCAATCAGAAGTGTTGAATCCATACACTATTTTCCAGCTGATGCTGGCGCTCTTACTATCTATGCTTCTTTACTCATTTTTAGGTTCAGATTTATCAATACTTATCCACAAGACAGCGAAATATTGGAGCCTGTGATTTCAGTATTGCTGCAAAGTATGAAGCCAATTGGTTCACTTGTCTATGACAGTTACATTGGAGTCCTAACTAGCTCAAAGTTGCAAAGAGGATCACTTGATGTTGTTGATGATGGTGATGCAATGAAGGATTTTCTTGATTCTCTCATATCTAATCTCTGGGATCTGCTGTTACTCAATAACTTTTCGGTTTCTATGAAGGATCTGCAGGAAGTGTATGAAGGACTTAGATCATTGAGAACCATTTTCAAGCAGCAGCAGCAGTCGAAAATCAAGGGAGACGTTGGGAACATGTTGTGTGATGCAGGGATCTTGATTTGCTCAATTCAACATGGACATGGTGAAGTAGACCTCATGCTCAAGAACTTCTTAGGTACAATGAGGAGATTTCAAATTGGAGGATCTAAAGAAAATCTATTCTCCAAAGGAACCAGGGAGGAAAATATTCTCGCGAACAATGATAAAGAAGAAGGAGAAACCGGAGTGAAGGAAGTAACGGAGGCATACAGGACTCACTTGCCACCACTAGGAGATGGATGTACCTCAGCAACAAATGAGCAAGTGGTTGTAGGTCTCCATGATGAACAAAGGTTGATAGTGGATCAACTCACTAGGGGATCACGGGAATTGAAAATCGTTGCCATTGTGGGCATGCCGGGACTAGGTAAAACCACTTTGGCTACAACAGTTTACACTAATCCAACTGTTTTGCACTATTTTCTTGTTCGTGCATGGAGTCCTGTTTCACAAGTAGTAGAAAAAAGGAGAGTAATGCTAGATCTTTTAAATCAAATTGATCCTAGCAAATGTTCTGAGCAAGACCTAGCAGACGGACTGAGGAAGAGTTTAAAGGGAAGGAGGTATCTCATCTTTCTGGATGATGTGTGGGATACTGAAGCATGGTATAGCTTGAAAGAATCATTCCCCGATGATAATGTTGGGAGTAGAATCATTCTGACTAGTCGCCGACATGATGTTGTTTCTCATGATCTTATGGTCGACCAGAAACCTCATCATCTCCGTCAACTCAATGAGGACGAGAGTATGGAGTTACTGCAGAGGAAGTTTTCCTTTCGATTATCACTAGATCATGGGATGGAAGTTGTTGAAAAATGTCGGGGGTTACCATTGCTAATCCTCATTGTTTCTGGACTTCTAAAAGCCACAGAGCCAAAGGGTTGGAACAGAATCTTGTACAGTTTGAAAAATGTATTGAGTACAGATGCTCAATGCAAGAACACACTGGAGCTCAGCTACCAACATTTACCAGCTTATTTAAGACCATGTCTTCTCTATTTTGGGGCTTTTCCAGAAGATAAAGAGGTTTCAGTCAGGAGATTGCTTCGATTATGGAGTGCAGAAGGATTTGTTCAAAATGATGGTGTTGCTGCAGGTTACTTGGAGGAGTTAATTGGAAGAAGCTTAATTATGGTCGCCAAACAAAGATCTTCCGGTGGAGTCAAAACATGCCGCGTGCACGACTTGCTTCACGATTTTTGTATGCAAAAGGCCAAAGATGAACACTTCTTCCATATCCTGAAAGGGTTTGATGAGCTCTCGGCTTTCAATGAGCTGCATAGTGGTCTACAGAGGTTATGCATTCACTCTGAGGTAGAGCATTTCAAACAGTCCAAGTTGTTTTGTCCTCGTGCACGTTCTCTTATTTTCAACTACTCTAAGCGCCAATCCATCGAAGAACACTGGCATGAAGAAATGCAGTGGGTTGATATCTCATCCGCTCTTCGTATCTTTAAACTTCTAACGGTGTTGGACATAGAGGAAGTTGATCTTGGTGACAGATTTCCAACTGAAATCGAACATCTTGTTCAGTTGGCGTTACTGGCTATTCAATGTAACACCAACGAAATTCCACCACTGGTTGGTACCCTCTCATTTCTACAAACTTTTATTATGCAGTACAGTGGAACTTGTCCGGTTTCATTGCCAGCCACTCTCTGGAACCTGCAGAAATTACAGCTGCTGTACATACGGAGTCATGTTTATGCAGGCATTTGTCAAGGCGGTGGTAGTTTTCCGAAGAGTAATCCAGATGATTCATCTATTTTACCTCAGCTGGAAAGGCTTTCTGGTGCTGTTATTCCTCACAGTGAGATGGAAAGTCTGGTGAGGAAGTTCCCTAACATCCGCGCATTGAAATGTATACTCCTATACCGCGAGGATGATAGTAAAATCATGGCGCTTGCTGACACTTTGAGTCGAGCAGAATCACTTCACATGTTATGTGATGATTACTTCTCTGATAAGCTCTTTACGTTTGATCAGTTTACTTTGCCAATGCATCTGAAGAAATTGACGTTGGATAACTTCAACTTGTCGCAAAGAAACCTTTCAACCATCGGTGAACTGCCAGATCTTACCGTCCTCAAGTTACTCAGGGTAGAAATTGAAGGGGATGCATGGGAAATGAAAGAGCTTGAATTCCCGAAACTTAAAATCATGAAGTTGGTTAGTTTGAAGCTGGTGAGGTGGTTTGCAGATTGTGAGGATCAACTTGACTGCTTCCAGAAGTTGGTTTTGGAAAACTGTTGCAAATTGGAAGAGATGCCTTCTTCTATGGACAGCATTCCAACGCTTGAAGTTATTGAGGTATCCAATTGTCCCGACTATGTGGTCCATGTGGTGAAACAAATTGAAGAAAGAAGGAAGGATTTGATGGGAGATTCAGGTCTGAAGATCATTACAAGCAGAATATGGACGCTTGGTGCTCCATTCTAAGTTTGAAATAATCTTGTCACTATAATGACTACTTATTTTGTGAAATCTTTCATTTGCTGTTTGATTTGATTTTTCCAAGTGAAGCTCCACTTTGTGTTCTTGGCAATATTATCTCTTTGATCCTGGGTGTGAACCCTAGGATCCTTTCATTTACCTTTTTCAACAACTTTCCACTATAATTGTAAAATCAACCCTACAAATAATATAAAATGAAATAAATAGGTAGCATATAATAAATAAATAAATAATAATAACAGCAATAACGTAAAACGTCACTAAAAAAAAAAGTCCAGCAGTGACGCATATTTTGTGACAAGTAAGGAAATGTCACAATATTTGCTCCACTTTCAAGTGTCACTAAATATTTTGTGACATGTGCACATGTCACTAGACTAAATTGCTACATCAACCCATGTCACAAAT
>JAULKM010148178.1:0-17525 GCA_032355605.1 Rubia tinctorum | reverse complement strand
GCGGAGATGGAGGAAAGAATTAGGGAAAGAAAGAAAATAGAAAATTTTAATTTAAAATGTTTTCAATTATAAAATTATGAAAAATACCCCTGACTATATCGAAAATAATACCGGATTACCTGAATACCAATCGGAATCTGGTTTTGGGGATAAAAATTTTCACTTTGAATTTGTATGGTACTAAAAAAAATGTGGTTTTGCTCTCGGGGACCAAAAGATGGTAAAAGATGCTATGTTGGGGACCAATAAAAAATTTAGTCTAATTTACCAAAACAATATTGCATCAAAGTGAGGTGTTCATCATCCAAAGGTAAATCAAACTATATCAACACAATCCAATGGTTTTGGTAGTACTGATAGGATGAGCGATTCTGCATACTGTTAAACGCCCAATCAAATTGGAAAGTATTCAAGGTTTGGACTTTACTTATCGTAGGTTAGCTGTTGCTCGGCTACTAATATAAAACAACAAAAATGACAAAAGGTTTGACCAATCCTTGATCTAAGATCAATCGTTTCTCGACTTCTAGTATAAATAATTCAAGATAATCGCAAGTTGATCTTCACTCATCTCAGGTCAACCGTTGTTTGACTTCCAAATAAACCAGTGAAGATGATGAAGATTCGAATGTCACTCATATTAGGTCAACCATTGCTCGAGTTAAAATATAAACCAACAAATATGAGAGAGGTTCGATGATGTTTTCAATTCATATCCTATTTTTAGCACATTCAAAGTCTAATTTTGTAATAGATTAGGGATTTAACTGGAAGGAAATTGACATTTTATCAATTAGAGTGTTAGGATGATATCACATGTTTTATGTCCTAATTATTTAATTTATGAAGTGTTTTGAAGATCATTTTCAAAACTTAGGGTTTAAAGAGTTCGGGATTGAAGAGGTGACGAGATTCTGAAGAGAAGGCCAATTATTCTGGAAATTGGTTGAATCTGGGCAGATTGCTTGTCACGGGCCTTGAAATAGATCATGGTCCATAACAGTTGGGCCAACAACCTATTTATGTTGTTTTTCTCCTTTAATCCCTAGACTATAAATACCCCTCTACTCTATTGAAGACCCCAAATTTCTTACCTTCAAACCGTAGTTTGCATTTACTCTTTGTCTTTAATACCTTGTCTACCATTTATTTTTGCTCATTTGTGATGGGTTTTAGTTATCTAGGCTAATTATACTCTTAGGAGCAATTCATAAGCATTTCTAGTATGAATTTGTGAGATTTGATTTATCCTATTTTGTTCAATGATTATCAATCATTTTTTATGTTTTATTTTTTGTTTGTGATTAATGCATAATCTAGACTAGGATGTAAAACCAGTTGATGATTGTGAGAGGATTATTTGTTGGCTTTTTGGTCAAACCTGGAATTGTTCATCTCTTTGTCAATGTGATTATCGTTGGTTAATGTTATGTTATGATTGGGTGTGACAACTAATTATGATTATTTATTGATGTAATTCCTTAGGTTTGAGATGAATTTGAATGAGTTTTGTCTAATTATCAAAGTAGAACACTAAGGAATTACATCAATAAGTAGAGCATTAAATTTGTACTTTGATAATTTGAATGATTATTTATTGAATGTTCTACTTGGACGATCCTCATATTCGTCATTAGGAAACATAATTGTGCTATATCAATGTTTCTCGCTTGTAGGACATTGTGTTAGTTGTATTGGGTCTCCGTGTTTATTTCTATTCTCGAGGAATTCTATGACGCCGAATGTCTAGAGTGACCCAAGGGTAAGGGTTATTGTGTGGCGCCGATCGCCCATTCTAACTATAACCGAGGAGAGGTGAGAAATGTCTTCACGTGAAAGGTGTTGATAAGTTCTCTACAATATGTGGTTAATGTATGAAAATAAGATAATTAGTTGATGATAAAAGGATAACTAAAAATGTAAACCAATTACACCAAAGACTTATTATAATCTTTGTTATATATTTCGTCCTAGTTGTGATTGTATTTACATTGGTCGTTCTAATTATTTGTTAATTTAGTTGTTTAAACTATTCATAGTGTTTTCTAAATGCAACCTCCCCCCCAATTTGTCACCGCACACTTGGAGTGATTTCTTAGTGTACTTTTAACGACGTTCAACATTTGATAAAATCCCATTTTCCTCGTGGACGATCCCGACGTAGCACTAGCTACTATTTAGTAGTTAGTCATATTTGGGCCTATAAATACTTTTTAAGAGGCACGACGACGTCCTCCCAAATTTTGGCACCGTTGCCGGGGAAAAGGTGTGTTTTATTAAAGTGTTAGTGTAGTTCTTTGTGTGTTTTGTGTTTTTACTTATGTGTTGTTGATGATTCCTTGATTTTGTGATTGTTACTTCAGATAAGGTTGTATTTATTTGGTTCTTGGTTTATGGTTGATACTCGTACCAATAGACAAGAGGTACACTTCGAAAAGTAAGGAGACTAGCTCATTTTGCTAACCAAGGCATTTAACCACTACCCGAAATAGTTAAACCAACTATGGAGGATGATACTAGAACCTTGAGGGAGTTCATGGCTCCTGACCCAGAGAGTCAACCATTTTGTATCATCTTTCCTCCTCTTTCAGAAAATCTCACTCTTGAGCGCAAGTCCAGAATGATCCATTGTCTACCAAGTTTCCACGAGATGAATGGGGAGAATGCTAACAAGTACTTGTCCGAGGTCCACCTTGTGAGCATGGATATGAAGCCACCCGGAGTTTTCGAGGATAATTTTAATCTATAGGCGTTTCTATTATCTTTGACGAATACGGCCAAATATTGGTTATACTACCTCCCCCGAACATCGTGGATGGACATGAATCGGATGTTCTTAGAGAAATTATTCCCATCATCCAAGTCGGTGGGTTTGAAGAAAGAGCTAAGTAACATCTCCCAACAGCCGGGTGAATCTTTGTATGAATATTGGGGGAAGTTCAAGAGGTTTCTAGCTAGTTTACCTTACCCCCCATACAAGGAAGAAGACATTGTATACTACTTCTTCAATAGATTTTCCATTGAAGACATGAGGATGGTTAACGTTGCTTGTAATGAGTCGATTGCCAACAAGAGCCCTAAAGATGTCATGATATTGTTTGAAGACATTGCTAATGGCACTAGACAATTTGGTGCAAGAGAAAGGGAAATAGTACAAGAAACTTCAAATATGAAAACTCTCAAACTCGAGGAACAAGTTCAAGACTTAGCTTCCATGATGAATGAGCTAATTAAGAGGAGAGTACATCAAGCTAAGGCTTGTGGGGTTTGTTTATTGGAACATATCATTGATGCATGCCCCCAAATCCAAGATAAAAAGTTTGAAGAAGTCAAAGCAATGGGCTAACAAAGAGGGTAAGACCAAGGTTTCCAAGGTAATAGAGGCTACCAAGGTGGTCAAGATTTCCAAAGGGGGCAAGTAAATAACAAGAAATATAATCCATACTCTAAAACCCACTATCCTGGGTGGAGAGACCATTCAAATTTTAGGTGGAGAGATGATTAAGCCAGACAATCAAATTCCCAAGGTGTTATTAAGGTGGCAAAGGTGGGTATCGACCGAATCTTCAAGGGGGGCAAGCCAATTACCAAGGTAATTAAGGGTACAATCAGGCTCCACAACAAGCCTACCCGAAGGATGATGGCTCATCTAACCCCCGAGAAAGGATGATCAAAGTCGGAGCATGAGGAGTTTATGCATGTTATAACCAACATGGTCACAAACTTGGAAGATCGAATCTCCCCTAGGTTCAAGAATTTGGAAACCCAAGTTAGCCAATCGCATCCTTCGTGACCCTATTGGAGGCTAGGGATTCTAAGAAACTCCTATCACAACCAGAGGTAAACCCCAAACCTCTTAATGTCAGTGCTATAACCTTAAGGAGTGTGAAAGAGACAAATGAGCCTAAGAATATTGTTAAGGTTGGGAAGTCAAAGAGAATCTTGTGGTGAAGGACCAAAAGATCAAGGAGGTGTCACTCAACCCCCGGAGAAGAGAGAAATTGAAAAAGTCCTTTCACCACCACCTTTTCCAGCGGCTTTGCGGGATAAGAATCGCAAGGATGAGAACAAATACCTTTTTGAAGTCTTCTGCAAATGCGAGGTAAACATTCTTCTTTTTAATGTCATTTATCAAGTTCCTTGGTTTCTATATTCCTCAAATATTTATGTACACTTAGGAGTAATAAACATTGAAAATGATGAGAAGATAAAAATTGGTGGCCAAGTGTCGTCCATTTTTCAAAATAAACTCCCCCCTAAATGTGATGATCCTGACAAGTTTACCATTCCTTGTGTCATAGGTGGTAACGATTTTCAAAATGAAATGCTATATCTAGGGGCATCAATTAATGTGATTCCATATTCCCTATATGAAACCTTAGATCTTGGGAAATTGCATGAAACCGGGGTAGTGATATAATCGGGTTACCGTTCTAATGCCTACCCTAGGGGAATTGTGGAAGATGTATTTGTTAAAGTTGATAAATTGATTTTCCTGGCCGATTTCTATGTTCTAGATATGGAGAATGACAAACTTATTGCCCCAATTTTTTAGGAAGACCATTTTTAAAAACATCTAGAACTAAAATTGATGTGCACGGTGGATATTTTTTACTGTTCATGAATATTCTTTTGATATTTTTTTACACCATCTATCGTTAGTGCTCAACAGATGCATTGAAAGAAATCTAGTATTAAACTCCAAAAAAATGCCACTTGATGGTGGAAAAAGGCATTTTATTGGGTCATGTAGTCTCTTCCCAAAGTCTTGAGGTAGACAAAGCTAAGGTAAACACAATCTAATCCATACCATACCCCTTAAGTGTTAGAGAAGTGATATCATTTCTAGGTCATGCGGGTGTTTATCGGCGTTTCATTTAGGACTTCTCTAGGGTTGCCTCCCCTGTATACAAGCTGTTTCAAAAAGGGGCGGATTTTGTGGTTAACATAGAATGCAAAAAAGCCTTTGACACTTTGAAGGCAATGCTTGTTTCCGCCCCTATTATCCAGCCCCCTAATTAGGAGCTCCCTTTTGAGATTATGTGTGATGCTAGTAATTATGCCATTGCAGCAGTTTTAGGTCAAAGGGTAGGGAGAATTCCACATGCTATATACTATGCCTCGATAAGTCTTAACGATTCACAACTCAATTACTCCACCATGGAGAAAGAGTTAGTAGCAGTAGTATTTGCTCTTGAGAAGTTTATGTCATACCTACTTGGTACTAAAGTCCTTTTCTTCATGAACCATGCGACTTTTCGCCACTCATGACCAATAAAGAAGCCAAGCTTATATTGATTAGATGGATAATTATCTTGAGTGAGTTTAACCTAGAGGTGATGTATAAAAAGGGGAGTGAAAATTTAGTGGTCTATCATTTAAGTCGATTTATGTCATCTAATGAGTCGGAGACCGCTATAGAGAAGCCAAAGAGAGAGACCATCCGAGAAGAATTTCCTGATGAATACTTGTTTGCAATTATAGAGGCTCACCCTTGGTATGCCGACCTAGTGAACTTCCTTGTCCCTAACCCACCCCCCCCCCCCCCAAAAATTCTCCAAGTCTCAAAGAGATAGGTTGAGCAATGAGCCTAAAACTATATGTGGGATGATCCAATTTATGGAAGCATTGCTCGGATCGAATAATTCGGAGATGTGTCTCGGAGAGTGAAGTGAGCTCAATTCTAAAAAAATTATCACTTTCTTGCATGTGGTGGGCACTTTGGTGCTAAGAGAACAACTATGAAGATGTTAGAAAGTTGTCTCTATTGGCCTCACTTTATGAAACATGCCTATCAATTTATTCAATCTTGTGACAAGTGTCAAAGAACGGGAAACATCTCCCAAAGGAATGAAATGCCACAAATGAGCATCTTGTATTGTGATATTTTTTATGTGTGCGGGATTGACTTCATGAAATCCATCCCAAACTCTTTTTGTTGCACCTATACTTTACTCGTGGTCGATTACGTTTCCAAGTGGGTCAAGGCAAAGGCCACTAGGACCTATGATTCAAAAGTGGTGGCGGAGTTCTTGAAGTAAAGCATCTTTTTCTGGTTTGGGGTTCCCCAAGCCGTGATTAGTGACCAAGGACCCCTTTTTGCAATCACACAATCGAGGTGTTTATGAAGAAGTATGGCGTGACCTATAGATCCTCCACGACCTATCACCCACAATCAAATGGCCAACCCGAGCTCTCCAATTGAGAGATCAAATGGTCAACCCGAATAGGAAGGATTTGAGCATTAGGCTAGATGATGACTTGTAAGCGTATAGAACGACCTATAAGACTCCGATTAGAATGTATCCTTATCGGTTAGTTTTGGGGAGTCGTGCCACTTACCGTTTGAGATTGAACACAAAGGATCCATCAAAATCTTCATTATGAATTTGGATGAGGCCAGAATATATCGAAAGCTTTATTTGCCAAAACTTGAGGAGATTCAGAATGATTCCTATGAGAATTCCCCAATTTACAAGGAGAGAACTAGGGCAAATCATGATAGTTTTATTACTAGAAAGGACTTTGACGTTGGTCAAAAGGTCCTTCTATTCCAATCGCGCCTTCGTTTATTTTTGGGTGAATTGATTTCTAAGTGGACTGGTCCTTTCGTACTGGTGAAAGTTTTCCCACAGGAAATGGTAGAAATCATGAGTGGGGAGACTTTAAAGGTCTTCAAAGTTATGGCGATCACTTGACGTAATATTATTAGAATTTTCAACCGGAACTAGTCGAAAAGACCCTTCTTGACAAATTGGTTAGTGATTAGAGCCTTCGGAATGTAAATACGTTGTGCCGACGACATTAAATAAAAAAAATTTGCTTATCCGGATAGTCATTGACATTTCACAGATGTAATTGTGCAATTCCCTTTGTAAGAAGTAATACATAGAAAAAATGTGATTTTAATTGCTTTCGTTGTTTCAATTTGAAATTTATTAGATTTTTCTTTCCTTTTTTCGAGAAATATTATGTTTGGTGTGCATTTTTTTTTTGGAAAATAAGAATTTGGTGAAGTAAAAAAACTAAAAGCAAAAAAATGCAATTTTTGGAGCTTTTTTCGGATGTGACCAGAGAATGTGCCACAGACCGTGCCCTATTTCATGGTCCGCGATGAAAATTGCAAAAGAAAAAAAACAAAGGATTGGTCAAGAGAGGGTGCCATGGACCTTTCCCTATATCACGGTCGGTGGCGATACCTGGCAGTTTAAGTTTTGTTACAAATTGGGTGCCACAGACCATGCCCTATTTCATGGTCTGTGTGATGTTGGTTATCAACTCATCAGCCCATCATTAACATTCACATCAACCCATCTATCTCCTTTTCTCTTCCGAACTGCCGACTCCCCTCCCTCCCTCTTCAATTTCACATCTCTCTACAACTAAACATCACCTAGCCCTCAAAAATTTGATTCAAAACTCAAGAACCCTAAAAATTGGGTTCTTAAATTTTGGTCAAATTCTTCGCACCTTGGTTAAATTGGACATCCTTGGAGGCCAATATGTGTTGCTCTACGAACACATGCCATCAATTTTACGGTACTCTCTTCAAAGCTTTCAGGTTGGTTGGTTGATTCTTGTATTTTGAAGTGTGGAAATTGTTCTTGTAGTGATAATTGTGATATTAGTTTTTGCTGGTAGGGTTTTTCATAGGGTGATTTGATATTGTTGATCTTGGGGAAATTGCGGATTGATTTTAGTGATATTGTTGGCCAAGTTTTTAGTGTTATTTTTGGTGATTGTGGGCTATTTTGGTGATTGTTATGGTGTGTGGTACAATTGTGGACTGTTGTTGTTATGGCATTGTGGGATTGATTTTGTAATAATGGCACTAAACAGAAGTCGAGCACAAGCTAGTGCATCCCAAGCCCCGCCATGGACTATATGTGCTTAATCAACATTAGGGGAAATTTTTCCTTTAGATGGGCCAACTTAGTCGATGGGACAGGTTAGGCCTGAATAAACCCGTATTTCAGTTGCTAGATAAGTTTAGTTTAGGGTTTTTATTGAACAAAGTTGAACCCACTTTTTGCCGTTTCATTATGGAATTTCTAGCTACGATACAGAAGGGGGAGCGTGAGACAGGCGAATACATCACATTCAACCTCAATGATGAGAGGCGTGAGCTTAGTTATACTGAGTTGATGAGGGTCTTTGGTTGGAACCATGATGTAGGAGTGGAAGACTTTCTCACAATGCCCGGATTCAGTGTGAGACTATTTTGGTAGCGATCTCGGGGAGAGCAATGAGTAGAGGGGATAAGAGCTCACTCAATTTCCACCTTGCATTGAGATTTGTGCATCACTTCCTAGCTATGAAAATCTTTTGTCACGCCCAACTTTGTGTTCACACTATGACCTGAAGTGCCTTTGGGCGATGACTTCCGAGACGCAGAGCCATCCGGACTGGATAGACTATTGGATCCGAGTGAAAGAGGAAAATATGTTCTTGAATGTATTGGATTATATTGATCTAGTTTGATCATGTGGGTTAATTGATACTATTCATATTCTTATGATTTATATCTTTGCATATTAAATCTGTTAAAGTATCAATTCATGATAGCATGAGTCTAAGGGATTTGACTTATGTATATTTGTGAAGGGGAAATGATTGCATGATAATATTAATGTAGGGGATTTGTTTGTTATTTTCATGTATATCATATAATTCATGGTTTTATTGCTAGTGTTAAATAAATCTTGACTGTTTGCTTAAATTACTTAATAAATCGTATTTTCATGGTCTTTTTGTCTGGCAATTATGTTGCTGAGATTGAATTAATGGATTGTTATGATGAGATTTACTTCAAGGCCCAAAAAGTATATTTAAAAAATGCTAGTGCATAGATAGAGAAAAAATATAGGGGGAGAAATACTTAGACGACCCCCAGTTCTTTGATAAGTGCTAATGTAACCCTCAGTTTTTCAAAAGTGCTATTATACCCATGATCAACATTTAAAGTTTAAATATAACCCCCTCTCTGGAAACCGGCATTGGGCGGATTGAAAATAAAAAATATACACATGTTCTATTTTCAATTTAATGCTAGCCTATTTCACCCCTAAAGTGGGCCCCAATGTTATAACATAAACAAAAGTCTTGGAATTATATCAGCACTTATCTTAAAAACCGAGGGTCGGATCAGAACATTACAAAATTGGCCAAAATTAAACTGAAAATAGAACATGGGTATTTTAGTCATTTTCAATTTGGTCAACGCCAAAATTTGACTTGTCTATGTCGGTTTCCGGCGGGAGAGTTATATTTGCATTTTTGAATGGTGATCGTGGGTATAAGGGCACTTTTAAAAAAATCGGGGTTATATTAGCACTTATCAAAGAACTGAGAGTTATATAAGCACTTTCTTCAAAATATTGTTATGGCCAAAAAGTGAATTTGGACATTTTTAGTGCCCATAGAAAGAATTAAGTCCTTAAAAATTTTGTGGTATTTTTTTGCTTGAAATATTGGATTCATTTATCTCTTCAAAGTTAGGTTTTTCCGGTGACCTTTTTCCAGGAAGAGGTTGTTGGTTTCCAATCTAGTATCCAAAGTTGGTTTATGAGAAATTCATGTCAAAGTCATTTAAAAAACCGCCATTTGATAATTCTGGTCGGAGGATTCAGTCCATATTTGTAGACTCTGGTCAGTTGAGATAGTTTAGGCCAGTAAGGCCGATTCACTGCGTTTTGGACTACCTAGAACTTGTCCAACATGGTTCAAGCCAAAGCCATTATTACACGAAGAAGATGATTTCTATACACCCAAGGAAATACATTTTTGGCAGCCGAAATATGACCGGGCTTCCCTCAGATTTTCCTAAAGGAGATTAAAATTAATGAAGGTGGGCGGATCTTTTAGTTAAAGGATCTATGAATTTACTCATTTTTAGGTTGCCTTGGTGTTGCTCTTGAAAGTGTAGTAGGATCAAATTTGTGTGGTTGAAGTGTCTCTCAAACAAGCCAATGGCTTGAAAAGGGAAAATATGAAATCAAATAGTTTATACTATGACAGGTTTGAGTTACAAAGTTGTCTTGAATCAGTGTGAACCTAGTCTTCCAGATTAGGTCAGACTTGCTAGACGGTTCAACAATAAAGGACCAATTATCAAAACATGTACTTCATTTTGCTACACATGCTATTGTTTAGAGTTAATTTTAATATATTTTTTTAAGTGAGACTTATCTCATTTTTATGTTGTAAAGATCATTCAAAGTGTACATTTTTTAAAAATATTTCTATGTAAAAAACTAAGAGTTCGTCTCTTGAAAAATAATTTTTCTATAAGCCATGGTAAGACCAGGGATCGAATTGCAATTTTAAGGTAAACAAGAATCAGATTTTGAGAGTCAAAATTAAGGAAATCTGGGTCGAAATTGGATCATAACATATTTGGGTTACTTCACGCTCCTATTAAAGGTAAAATCTCAGCTTTCCTTTCTTTTCCCCAAACCTTCTGCAGCTTGAACCCAAATCCCCAAATATAGGTTTGCAATCTTCAATTTTCCATCTTCAATTCTTCAAATCCACACCAGCCAATGTTGGCGACGCATATCGCCGGCCACCGTAGCAAATCAAACACTCATTCATGTTTCAAATAACTGAAGAATGAACTCATTCATGTAAGTATAATTGAAAATTGAGATTAGATTTTGTTTTCTATTTGATTATGATTTTATTTGTGATTTCAAATCTAAATTGCAATAGAATCCTAACGTTTCATTACTTTGATTGACTCTTACTATTAATATGCTCTAAGTTGAAGGAATTGAAGAAGGAATCGAAGAACAAATTGTTGGTGCTGCTAATATACCTTTTAAAGGTATAAACTCTAAAAATTCATCTCCCTTCGATCCACTATTAGATTCATTAAAATTTGAACGTTTTACACTGAAAGTGAAAGTTTTTAAATCATACGTACTACCTTTTGATTGATCAAATGTGAATTTTTTTTCATGGAATATAAAATCTCGGTACATGTAAAGATTTAAATTTCATAAAAAATTCATTAAATTTCATTTTTATATGAAATATATGTGTTTAAACATAACGTTGAAATTTTTATAATGATCATATTAAAAAGTTACAGATCAGGGAAGAAAAAACAAAAAGAAAAATTAATTGAAATCACAAATAAGTAACATATAACCTGTCTAATTTAATTTAAATATATAATATTTCAAACTAAAACTCTAATGTTTCATTTGAAATTACTGCAGGGTTGAACACCTACCAAACTTAGAAAAAAATTGAAGTGAATGAATACTTCAATGGACTACTAGTAAAAACGCTACAAGAATTGGTCGATCTCTACAAATGACATGCTAACGAATTGGGATTCAGCTACAAAAAACATCACGCAATGGAAGAATAACGAAGGAGTCATTATTGAAAAGTACTTTGCATGCTCATGTCAAGGGAAAATTTGGGGGGAAATAGTGACATTAACCCCACCAATACAAATTTGTGATGGATCAAAAGATTTAACCACAAGAAAGAGAACGACAAAGGAATTTCATGTAACTAGAACGGGCTATAACGCTAAAATACTAATCAAATTGGTCGACAACTTTTATAAAGTTATGCACCATATCTTGCAGCACAACCACGAGCATAGAAGACCGGCTTGGCAATATCTATGACTGATTATGCACCATATCTAAATTATGCATTTTATGGTTAAGATCTATCACTATAAACATGGAATGTTTTAACCTAAACATCCAACCTGACAAAAAAATCAGGTGATGATGTGAATTGACACCAAATCAGGTTCAATTTTTTTAAAAAAATGAACTGACACCAAATTTGAATGCAGCATCTGAATTTTGTAACTTATGGTGAAGATGTATCAGTACAAATATGTAATGTTTTAACCTAAACATCCAACCTAGCACAAAAATAATCAAGTAACTTTGAAATTTTAAGAGAAAGAACAAAAACAAAATAAACTTCTAAAACGTGCATTTTATAGTGAACATATATGACTATAAAACCATCATTTTTTTACCTAAAGATCAAACATGTCATACCTAAAGTTAAATTACTACAAAAATAACAAAATAGTATCTTCTTACATCCAAAACAAACAAATTTTTGGCATTCTAAATCCACAAACTATTACAAAGCTTTTCAAATCACATTTCATCAAGAACAAGAAGGTCAAAACTAGGCATGGATCCAGCTACTTTCTTCTTAAAATCGTTCAAAAGATCATAAATATGCTTCCACGTCGCTGAATTATCAAGGATATTTTGAGAGCTGGGCAGCTGCTTTAAATCAGTATCTGGATCATCTTGAACGTCTAACATTTATGATTTCGATAAACATTCTGGTAATTTTGAAGTAACCACTTCTATATACCCTCGAAAAAATGAAAATGTCTCACCGACAACCTATAAAACATCAACAAATTATACTACAAATCCACTAAAACAACATAAAGAAAAACAAAAAAACACCACACTCTCATTCACTTTAAAACCTGCAATCTCTTCATCCGTTGAAATCACAGTTGAAATATCGAATTGGAGAACCCGATTACCAACAAAAACTTTACCTAAATTACTCAAACTACCGACAAAGGTTGTACCTTTCAGTATATCAGCTCGGTGTAGTACAATACACAACAAAATTAATAACAACAACAACAGAATCACACATTCGAATCCAAAACATAGAACCTTCCAACTCAAACACAACACCTCTCACTGAATTTGACAAAAAATTGTGGGGAGACAAAAATACAGATTACGCACCAAAAAACAATTTAACACAATGACCATTTAATATACACTATAAACCTATAACCTCTCACAATAAACATCAGATGTTTGACAAATAAATCTCTTAAATTGGGGGAAACAGTAAACATTCTAACATCATCGTGCGGAGAGCATCAGAATATGGTTATACTGCAATCTAAAGAACTACATCCTCATTTGACACCAAAACACACTAACAACACAAATTTGGTAAAAAAAACATCACCTTCAAAATTAGAAGAACAATCGACATATTTTCCTCTCTTCTTCCCCATTCTGGTGCAATAAAACACAAAAAACTTCAAATCTAATGCAAAAGATCTTTTTAAAAAAGGAACATCAAATCAAAAATGGAACAAAAAAGGGGAAATTACCTCATACGAACGCAATTAGACGACGAACGGGAAAAAAGAATGGTAAAACTTGGGGAAAACGAATGCATAGAGAAGATTAAACGGAAAAAAGAAAGATGAGAGAGAAAGAGAAGTTGGAGAGCGATGGAAAGAAGACGGAATGAATTATTAAAGAGGAACTAGGGTTTAATATGTATATATCGCATGTGTTTTACTTTTTAGAATATTGCAACTAAACACCTAATTTCGTATTATTCTATAATAAAACCCGTCTTTCCAGGCATCTAAACACCTAATTTCATATTATTCTATAATAAAACTCATCTTTCCATATGTGTGGAAAGACAGTTTTTTCCATAAGTTTGTCAAAGATTAAATGTTTAATATTTCAGTCATTAACAGTTTAAAATTTAAGAAAGATTCAAAGAAAATGACGTAAAGAAAACCAACTTGTGTCAAAACTTTTTTCACTTGCTTTTATTAGGTTGGCAAATTGGGATTATAATTGATTTTTATGTAAGGATAAAGCTGAGCACTAAAGTCTAAATCTAAGTGAATGCACCCCATGATGGCCAAATCATTATATTTCATTACAAAATTATTCAAGTTTTAACACTTTTATTTGTATGCACAGATCAGTTATCTCCTCTCTCATACTTACTTTAGGCATCACTAATCACTATATGGGAAACTAATAGTGTATTACCACGCATGCAAGAAAGACTTGGTCCTCTTTGGCAATCTTCAACAGTTGGCGGTTGGGTATTGAGTGTTTCATTTAACTGATTTGACCAATTGTTTGATGTATGATGTTTAACTGTTTATAAAAGTGTTTGACAAATATAAACAATAGTTGTTAGTGATTTTATGCAAAATGACATTAAAGAGCATGACGACCATTCATTATTTATAAACATAATTTACATATTTTATAATTGTTTTTTATTAATATTAATATAATTTATTTTTTAGTTATTTAGCATATTCAATAATATTGAAAATAACAAATCAATAAATTCATTTCAAATATTTTTTATTCATTATGAGCATTAATATAAGAGAATTAATATAAACTATATTCGTTGACTTATTTTCATTAAATATAAGAAATTTTTAATTATATTTAAAACTAAAAATCACAATATTATATGAATATAAAAGAAATATATGAAATTAAAAAATACTTCATTTTTTCTAAATAACACAAATTTCAAAAAAATATTGAATTCTTAAAAATATAAAATTAATGTCCATGATCCTCTAAATATTCACACACACATATATATAATTGGTATCATGTGAGACAACCTACTTATGTGAGAATAAATTCTAATCCTTCAAATAAGATTATCAAAGGGACTACATTTAATAAACCAAAATTACCAATTCAAAAATAACACCCCAAATTAGACATTTTCCAAAATTACAGTTTGTTCAAAAAATTCTATTCCGCCATCGACCACCATCCTTCGCCGGCTAACGATTGTGAGCTCCTCCGCCCTTCTCTGCCGCTAAACCCTAATTCTTCGCCCTACTCCGCCGCTAATCCCTAATTCTTCTCCCTACTCCACCGTTAACCGATCTCCGCCCTTCAACCCTGAGGTAATCTTTTCCCTTTTCTAGGGGTTTTAGGGGTTTTTTTATTCACAGCACCCAATTTTGCGAAACTAAGAGAACACACACTTAAGTGGGCCACGTGTGCGAGATTTTGATTTCAATGGCGAACCTGTCACCAAAGCCTCCATCTTCATCTAAAGAGAAGTGGAGGAATCTCTCATTTTGCGAAGCGCCCTTGCTCAACCATTGGCAATGTCAAGTAAAAAAGGGTTTTCTGATTTGTAGCAAATATAACGAATCTAGATGCAGAAGCATTGTTTCCTATTCATTGTTTTGAGATGAAAGCAGAGTGTATTGGGTTGCTGACCTACTTGATATCAATGGTTAGATTTTTGCTGCATAGGCAACTCCTTATTCTTTCTACACTATAGTTTTCCCCTATCTTTCTACGAGAAATGACTTGATACAGTTATTTCATCTTTGCTTATTTATGGAATGTAAGTGCTATCACAGATTCACAATTGCGTCCTAGGTCTTAAATGGTACCTTCTTAACAGGGAAAAATGCTCAATGTTATTGCATCTAGCATCGATTTTTCGGAAGTGTAGCAACGGTTTTTAGGGGCCCAAAAAATTGTCGTCTAAGTAGCCGGTGAAACATTTTCAGCAGTTTTTAAGAAATCGGTGCTAACTCCAGCACCTGTGTTTGGGTAGCATCATTTTTTTTAAATCGGTGCTAAATTGGCACCGGTTTATCATGTTAGCACCGTTTAACCAAAACTGGTGCTAAATCTAGCACCGATTTTTTGGTTAGCACCGGTTTTATAAACTGGTGCTAAATTGGCACCGGTTTCCATATTTTAGCACCGGTCAGAAAAACCGGTTCTAAATTTAGCACCTTTTTATTTTAGTTAGCACCGATTTTTTGGTTAGCACCGGTTTCATAAAATCAAATAAAGATTTAGCACAGGTTTGTTTGGTCAGCACCGATTTTATAAAACCAGTGCAAAATTGGCACCAGTTTCCATATATTAGCACCGGTGTAAAAAAACTAATTTTGTTGTTTGAACCGGTTTTTAGAAAACCGTTGTCGAAATTTTCACCGGTTTTTTATTTGGAATTGCAATTGGGCACTGACCGCAGCTGCGCGCAGCTACCCTAATAGTTCCATTTGGCAGGGATAAAATTGGGATTGGGCGCCGACCGCAGTTGCGCGCAGCTGCTCTATTAGTTCAATTTAGGAAAAACAAAAGTAGAATTGGGCGCTGACCGCAGCTGCGTGCAGCTGCTCTAATAGTTCAATTTAGGAAAAACAAAACTAGAATTGAGCGTTTATCGCAGCTGCTCTAGTAGTTCAAGGGAAACACAAAACTCGGATTCAGCACCGTGCAACGACACTAATACTTCACTACAAATAGTAGAACAATCCAACAACGATTATATGGCCAAATCTAGCAACAAAAAAAACATTTCCACAAATTCCAAGTTTTTAGTGCAATGTAATAAATCGATGCACATATTATACTACACAAATTCCCAACACTCACAATTCATCGGACATAAACAACAATTTTGTAGTAAAACTATATTGAATATGAACAAATGTAATTTACTAGGTGATGGAGTACAGAAACGTGGTCAATAGTTGCCAAAATTGTGTTGACAACCCTAGATAAGATACGGGGACGCATTGTTTCATGGAGATGATATGTATCGAATGTTGGGGACATTTACCTTTTATAAAGAGAGATACTAACTGATGGTATATAGGTAAGCATGAACCTATCCAATAATGGATTCAATTCCCTGTTTGACATGCATTTGAGCCATGCAATGGGGCAAAAAAAATTTCGCGAAAATACGAACCCAGCTAAGAGCAATACTGCGTAATTTATCTTTCCCCAAAGGTGTGCGATCTTCTGGAAATTGCTGAGACATGTATTAAATTGAATGTTATATTCCACATGTGACAGATATTACACAAAGGAAAAAACAGCTTAAGAAAACATAACGGAATTATGTCAATCTCATGCACTTCTTTAACTATTTTTTTCATATAATACACGCAATGGTATCCACATTCCCAAGTATTACGCTGAATCTTGTGCTGATACAGAAAAGCATTTTATAATGGTTACGAACATGAAATTGACACTGGATTTACAATTGTATGAGATAATATGTACATCAATGTTTATCACATTCCATGTATAGTTTGAAGGGTAGGTTTTACTTTGATCTAAATTGATGTACAGTCGATATTTTGTTGCAATCCTAGAATTATATTAAAAAAATATTTTTATCAATATATGAATACAAAAACATATGTATTGATCCTAATAGTTTAATCAGTTTTAATTTTGCTGGAGTTGGCAAAAAATTCATCAACTTACGAATGAATCAATTGAAGGCAAGTCTTGTTACGTTTTCCAATTCCCCCAGTCATCGAGTTGATACAATAGACTCGTTCATGTTCCGGAACAAAGATGATCAAAAACCAATAGCTACTACAATAGTAAACAAGAAAGTACCTGATATGGTTATTAATGCATAACTTTGCAAAAAAACAAAAATTTTGTGAAACTAACAATACCCCCAATTTATTTAATCTTGTATATGCATAGAACTTACTCTCGATTGTACGGGAATACGTACATCCTTGCTTGTGTGCGGCGCATGATAGTTGAAACCTATTTCGCAGTGAATTCAATCCTTTGATGGGCATTTTGAGCAAGGGAATTTGAAGCAGCAGGAACAAACTGGACATGACATCGATCAACAATCCCATCACATTGGTGTCCGTAAAAAAATAGAAATGTACAATTTGTATGCAGCATGTATAATAATGT
>JAULKM010148169.1:0-17526 GCA_032355605.1 Rubia tinctorum | reverse complement strand
TTTTCTTTTCTCTCTTTCTCTCATTTTTCCTAGGAGCCCTTTCGGGTTTTCATCCTAGCCCCACATCATGTTTCTTATGCTCACATCTCACCCACATTTAGCCTCTCATTTTTTCCTAGGCCTCCCTTTTTGGGTTTTCGACCTATCCGGGCCCCCAATGTTGCCTAAGCCACCCTCTCGGGTTTTCAACTTAGCGAGTTCATTTTTATTCTCATTTTTTCCCCAAAATTTCCAAAAATAATGGATTTACATCATAAGAAAAAGGAAAATATCATAAAGGAATTCTACGGTATCCAATTCCACAAATGATCCAAATTAGAAGGAAAAAAAACTAACATTCGAAAACAAAAAATAAATCTAGAAATGAAACATAAATCCAAGTGATGGAAGAGCAAAAGTACGAACTACCCCCTCCCCACACTAGAACCCCCACATTGCCCTCAATGTAGGCAAAATATAAAGCATATCAAAGGAAGGGGGTATGCAAGAATAAATAGCTAACTGTCCGTGGCCGGAGGAAGGACTACCATCTCCATTACGACGTTGATAATTAGACATCCAAGCTTCATTGCGCATGTGTCGCTCCCTGTGCCTCGCTGCTCGAGGATCCTGTCCCGAGGCTCCCCAGCCTGTGCCTGCATATCCCACATCGCCGATGCGAGGTGGTCTAATTATAGCGAGGTCATTATTTATAGCGAGGGAGGACTCTTCAAAAACACAATTCACATTTTTATACATGTTGAACTCCACAATATTATCACCACACTCTAACATAAATTTCTTGCATACACGTCGACTTTAACCGTAACAGTTTTCAAGAAAGGCCTCCCCAACAATATTGAGGTGGTATCCTTCTCGTTTACCATATCTAGGACATAAAAGTCAGTTGGAAATATTATTCCATTTACTTAGACCATCACATCCTCCACAATACCTCTTGGGTATATGGTGGAGCGATTGGCCAAATGGACTACCACCCCGGTGGCATGCGTTTTTGGAAAATTTTCAATGATCTATACAAAGAGTACGATATAACATTAATGGATGCCCATAAATCCACCATATCATCTCTAATCAAAGTCTTATGAATTGTGCAAGGAATAACAAACATGCCAGGATCTTTACACTTAGAGAGAAGGTCAATTTGAATTAGAGAGGGAGGTTGTTTTTTAATCACATAATTTGTTCAACATTTCTTTGCTTTTAGGCAAAAAATTTATAGTGTTAAAAGGAGAAGTACTAATCTCAAAATGGTTCAGAATCGTGGATAGTTCCTTGTTGTGTTCCTTGCTTCGCTCATTTCTCATCCCATCCAAAGGAAGAAGTGGCGAAGCTTCCTTATTAAATAGCTTCCTCTTTCCCACTAATTTACTCACCTTCCCTGTCAACTCGATCACTCCCTCATAACTCTCTCAACACTTGAGAAAAGTTGATTTCCAAAGTCCCTTATGCAACCAAATACTTGATTTTGGATTGAGTCACTAATATTACCGAGATTGGCTAAAACTCTAAGTATTTTGTCACAACTGGACCTGGGGGTGTGTCCTTGACCAAACCGGGTGAGTTGAGGCATGATTACCATACTCCTTCCCGTAGGTCTTGAAATACATAAAATTCCATTTCCTTGCCATATTCACTCAGCCAGGAGCAAGTCTCTGTAGGGTGATCAAAGACAAGCCCCCAGCCGGCGGCCTGTGCCAAATTACATGGGTTGCGCCAAGCTAGGCAGCACGAGACATGTGCTAGGCTGGTCTTTTTATTCACGGGTCAGGGTAGTTCAGCTGTCTCGGCCCAAATTGACCAAAATTTAGGGTTAAACGAGTCGGGTTAGGTCAAAATGCTCAAAGGTTGGGTCGGATCGGGTCACAAAATTGACCCATATCGACCCACATCATAGTAATATTTTTTATAATTCATTTAATAAAATGAATATTTTTAAATATAATAATATTTTAATAATAAATAAAATGACAATTTTTTATAATATAAAATAAGAATATTATTTTTTACTTAATTATAAATTATTCAATTAATAATAAAATACAATTATTTTCATTTCAGTTAGAATAATTTTAATAATTCAATTAAAATATACAATTTTACTATGAAATATTTATATAATTATGAATATATATTCCATATTATAATCAATATATTATTTATAATTAATAGTAGTTTTACAAAATTATATATATATATTCTAAGAATGATAAACTTGTTTATGAAGAAACTTAATGGTGGATATCTTGAATCAAAATAATTATTTTTTATGATTTTTTTTCTCAACAAATGGGGCAAAACTACAAACCGATCAAAACGGGTCGTTTTAGGTCAAATTCTAACTCGACCCGTCATGACCTGACCTATTTTGACCCAACCCACTTGATCCAAATGGTTCATTGACCTGACCCGACCCCAATGGGCTATATTTAAACTTGTCGGGGTCAGACAATTTTAACACCCCTACTGTGTGCTATAGCACGACCCGTGCCATGGCGGATGCTAGGGTTCACTTGCCTTTTTTTGGCCTTTTTCAAGGCCCAATTATATCTACTATAAATAGGTACATATATCTACTAGGGTTTAAGTTTTAGCCTAGTTTAGTGTCGTTCTCCTAATTTTGCAAGAGTAGGCAAAGAGAGAAAGAGAATAACCCTTCTCTCTTAGTTTTATTTTCTCCTTGTTTTTGCCCAAGGGCATTGAATCCAATGAAATATTTGGGTTCAATTCTTAGTGATTAATGATTTACATTGGGGATTTATATTTGTATTCATCACGTGTTAGTTATTTTGTAAGATTCTAAGATTTTTTTATCCCTTTATGCTTATTAACATTATGTTGATTTGTTCCTTAACTTATTTTTAAATGCATGATTGTTACACTATGTTAGCATACACCTTAGTCTACTTTCATATTGGAGCATTTACTGATATCCCCTGGGGAGTGAAAGCTAAAAGCAATAGGGGGAGCGATTCTCTGGGACCGTATGGGTGTATGCATGCGGGTCTCCGAGTCAACGTTCCTATAATCGTACACTAGTTAGTTGGACTGGAGCCTGAAAGGTTATGGATAGAGATAGCTTAGTAGCAAACTAGGGTTAGCGTAATTTGACCTATATCGTTGCAACCTTAGAGTCAATAATAAGGTGCCTATCCCGTTGCCTCTGTAGGTCTAGGGACAAGCATTCATAGTGGAGTGCCCGGAACATAATCTCACGAGGGAGAATAAGATCTGCACAGCAGGCAGGGCTTGCACTCCCCTAATTACAAAGGCAGTGTCGGTAGAAGAATAAGTGTGCACCCTTATGCGACAGATAGGGGGTAGTGTTGACTACCGACCACACTACGTGGCATAAGAATTAGGATATGTTTATACGTATTGTACTTGATAGAATCTAGGATTGAAATATACTACCGGTCATGTAAGACAAATATCCCAGGTGCCATTTTTATATAGTTTACTCTCTCTTGTATTTTCATGATTGTAGTTGTTAGATTACCCCTTCCCTTCCCCCAAAAAACCATATTTTGTGATTCTAGCTGTTCCTGACACATAATCGGATTGACGACCCAATTGCGGTTGTGTTTAGTTAACCTTTAAGCCCTAGCATTTCTATGGATGACCCTGGCCTTGCTGATGTCTACCGTTTTGGTAACTTAGTAGTAAGAACGGGAGAAATATTATAAATATCTTATCTTTGTGAAGCGCTCCGCGGGTGAAATTCATTTAACGACCACCCGGGGCGCAGATTAGTTACCCCCGATTGCGATATTTGCGTTGTTAGCTTTTGATTCCTTGCATCTCTGTAGATGACCCCGGGCATGCCACTAATTACCCTTTGGTATTTTATAGTGAGTACGGGAGAAAAATATAAATTCTTATCTTTGTGAAGCGCTCCGCTGGTTAGTGGATCTCCCATGATTTATTAGCAACCCCACAGAGTGCAGATCAAATTTTGGCACTGCTGCCGGGGTTACTTGTTTAAAAATTTGATTATAAATTTGCATTACTAGTTGGTAGAGTTGTTAGTGTTTTTTTCCTCTTTTGTTATTTTTCCGATATAGGTATTTCTTGAGTTCTTGGTACCAACTGAGAACCCCCGTGCTGCAATTTTGGATTTTGGATTTTGTTTCTTTTCTTTATTTTTGTTTTTATTGAGAAAAGAGAAAAAAAATATGTGGAGAGGAGATGCTAAACGAGAAAGATTGTGTAGGGTATAACAGGCGAAAATTGACATACTACCCGCTAATGGAGAGGTACATCGTGGATTGCAATGCGGCAGTGCTAGAAATGATAAAGAATGATGACTCTATATTCTTCTCAATTTTTTGACCATCGACTTTTGCTGTCATTCATACCATAGGTGTAGGTATATATAAATCGGTCAAGTTTGATAACAAGCTCAAAAAATTCCACTTGATGACCTGGATCGATACTGCTCAAATGAATGTGTGGATGGGGTGAGTTTTGAACCTTACATGCTTACTTATTTTTTAAATTTTTTAAGATTCATTTATTTAAATATCCTTACTATAATAGGCACCCATGGGAGAAAGTGTATGAAAATAATGCGAGGTGCATCCAATTCCGTCCTTCAAACACGAGAGGCTTGACACCGATCGCAGGGTGGCGGGAAAAGGAGATCTAAAACCATTTTGATGCTATCTAGGAACAATGAAGGAAATGAAAGTTGAGTTGTGCATAGTGCCTTACCTTAGAATGAAAGCCACAATTTCTATTTTGACAATTAAAATTTCTAACCTCTTCTATTTCATTAATTAACTAGTGCAATTTCCAACAGCGATCATTGGTACCTTATCATTATCGAACCTAGCAAGGAGGAGGTTTTTATACTTGACACATTGTCGGGAGGTGTCAAACTAAGCAGCTTGACTGAACAAAGGGTGATTTCCAAGTATAATTGTCAATCAAATTCAGATACATTAATGTGATGTACTCGAACAATGTAAAGTTTTAAATTACTTTATTCACATGCTTGCTTTCACTTACCAAAGGGAGAAGAGGATGGCATAATCGGAACCTGACTACACATGGAAAATTAAGAACATAAACACAAGTCATGCAATCCTAAATTTCTCCTTCAACTACATCATTTATTAACTTAGTAAATGGTCACCAATAATCCTATTTCTTTCTAGTACTGATCTCAGTGTGGTTTGTGGCAATGCAGATACTCGGTCATGGTTTTCTAGGAAGAACTCTTGCTTCATGCTAAGTCAACTAATATCCTGGAGGTAAACATCACATTTCACAAATAAACATTCATAATTTTTATTGAAAACAATATTCTTCACTAAAATTGTAACTGTCTAAATCGCAGATCTTTCCAGAGGGCCAAGGGACATACCATGCTTATGAAATTCAGGGTGTCACGGAGAGATAGTGCGGGGCTTGGATAGATGAGAACCAACAACAACCGAAGACTTTGTTGCACCTCCTAGATGATAAAAATGACATAGTAGGTTAATTATTGGGTGTATGCTTGATTATTGGGTGTTAGGTGTATGGTCATAAACATATTTGTGTGGTTTTGATTTCATTGCATTCGTGTTCATACATTTTCTCTTTTCGATTCATAAATTTCTGACTTTAATGATTTATATTTTCATATAGTCAACCTATTATAGATTGTAGTACTTCGAATATTTCTGTCTGTAATTGCCTCGGAAAGGATTTGGAAGGGCCTACAAAAAATCAAATTACGCATTGCAAAAGTTAAATTACTCATACACTGCCATTATTTAATTCGTATCAGTGTAAGAAATATTCGCACCAGTACGAATATACCGTTGTAACAACCAAAATACCCGAATTAAAAATACCGGTGTATAAATATAGGCATAGATTAAAAAAATTAATAATACCAGTGTAATAAATGTACACCGGTTAACATAACCGATGTGAACAACAGCTGTTTCAATATAAAAATTAAATAATTTCCTACACATGTTTACATTACACTACCGGTACAATTGTAATAGTGTCCCCCACCAATATACTACATACCTACACCGGTATATAAAAAAACACCGGTATCCATTATTATACCGGTGCAATTTTACTAATTCCCCCCACCACCAATATAATATATGCCTGCACAGGTATGTAAATAAAACAGCGGTAATAAAATAATATGGAGTATGTTATTAATCGCACCGATATAGCTTACCGGTGCGTAAGACTTACAACACTGGTATCAGGAGCTGGTCTTTTGTGACCATCGCTTATACCGCTATACTTACGCACCGATATTTTTGGGGAGCAAATTACCGGTGCGATTGCGGGGAATTACCATCGTTAATGACCCTGTCCTGCAGTAGTGATACCTCATAGAACCAAGAGAATGTCATATACTATTATTATAATATCATAGAGGTTTTAACATACTTACCTAAAATCATACATATACAAATAAAAACAAACTAACAAAATAAAACTTATGGCATGCTTTAGTTTAAGAAGAACTTAAACATTAATATCCTTTAATACATAAAAATACAATGGCCATAAGTCCCATCCCCTAAAGCTAAATACAAAATACGAGGCTAGATCAATCTAAAACCTTCCCTTAGAATCAACCTATCAACCACAATCATTTTCTCCATTAGTCATATTTTCTTCTAACAACACCAACTCCTGACGAAGAGCCAAAATCAGGGACTTCCTTTCCTCGCATAGAGTACGCAGCCTCTTCAGCTCCAACTCAAGGGTAGAACCCCTAGGTCCTTCACCACTACAGGAAACATTACCTACATGGTGATTACCATGAAAAATCATTTTATGATGAAAAAGAAAACCATCATCTGACCCTAAAAACATAACAACAACAAGAAAGATAAAATATTAAATAAGTTACCATATTTTACTATTGAAATATATTTAAAAAATACCATACCTTCTCGGCCTATAGACTTCTCAACCACCACGGCATGCGCACACATTTCAGTTAGAAAACCCAGCCTACTTTCCCACATTAGTTTTCAGCCTTAACCTACATTATTAATCTAAGATGGCATCATAGTGGACTCCATACAAGCAATAAAAAGATAACTAGTCTCCCAAAGATAAGGAAATGTGCCCCAATCGAGGTGGTCCTCGTCTTGGTCAAGGTCGAAGATACTTTTGAAGATTGGTTATGTTCCACCTTCTGGGGATCCGTTTGCCCTTGGTGGTTTGTAGCACATAGCTGCTCTCGGGATGCACCTCGATGAGCTGAAAATGACCTTCCCAATTTGAAGCCAGCAGCTTACCTTTGGGCTCCTACCAACTCTTTTCATTTTTTCTCATAACTAAGTCACCAGGTGCGAACTACACTTTCTTGACCCCCCGATCGTGATAGCTCTTCACCCTTTCCTTCACTTTGGCCTCATGAAGGCAACTCATTTTATTTTTTTGTACCAGGTCGAGGTCTAGCAAGAGACTTTCCTTGTTGGCAAACAGGTCTCCGTTCCTTGCTCCCATTATTCTAGGACTGGGCACCTCTATTTTAGCCAGAATCATTGCCTCAGAGCCATAAACTACGCTATAAGGGTTCTCCCCAGTGGTAGATGACTCGGACATTCTGTATGACCAAAGGATAGTAGGGAGCTTGTTCCAATAACCAGCAACACCCTTGAGCCTCGCCCTGATGTCGTTCACCATGGTTTGATTGGTAACCTTGACTTGCCTGTGGCTTAGAGATGGTACGCTGATGTTACATTCTGCTGAATATTGTACTCCTTACACCAACTTTCGAAAGGGTTGTGGGAGACTATGTACCATTGTCCGTAATGATAGTCTTAGGAATACCATACCTACAGATGATATTTTTCAACCGAAACACAATCACCATTTTCCCTTCATGTTGGTTAGAGCCTCGGCCTCAACCTACTTGGTGAAATAATCGATAGCTATGATGAGGTACCATAATTTATCGAGTGCCTCTGGGAAAGTTCTAATTAGGTCGATTCCCCATTTATCGAATGACCAAAAACCATGAATATTCACCATCTCCTCTTATGAGATATGGATGATTGACGAATGTCTCTGGCACTGGTGACAGTATTGGATATATTTGTTAGCATCACTAAACATCATTGTCTAGTAGTATCCAGCTTGGATGATCCTCCTAGCCACTGATTGAGCCCATTGATAGCTCCTGCACCCCCCCCTATGAGTCTATCTGACCAGATAGTCAACTTCATAAAGGCTAACACATACGGGGAGTGGTTGGATGTACCCTCAACGGAATAACATGTCATCTTGCAGCACGTACTTAGGAGCCTTAAGCCTCATTTTCTGAGATTTAACCTTATCCCCTGGCAAGATACCCTCTCGAAGGTATCTCACAATGGGTTTCATCCAAGAGTCTACCTCGTCTACTTCCATTTCTACCTTCTCTACATGGCTTCGTCTGCCCAATGTTTCCATAGCAGATGACTCTGGGATTAGATGTTAAGTTATGATGAGGCTAATTTACTTAGCATATCGGACTTGTGATTTTTTCTCTCTAGGCACCTATGTTAGTGTGTATTTCCTAAAGCCATTAAGTGTGGGCTTCGCCACTTCTAAGTAACGTTGGAGGCTTTGTTCTATGGCCTCATACCCTCCTTTTACTTGCTGAACCACTATAAGAGAATCGCTGAATATCTCCAAGTCCTTGGCTTTGAATTCCTTGGTGATGTAGCACGTAATATAGGAAAGATGAAATGCAGGGGTTTGCAACATAAATGTCAACTTTTATTAATCATAATCAAAACAAGACTTGAAATTATATCATAATTCTTCCGCTATTTATAGTGAACTAAATCTCCTAATGAAAATATGAAAAGGAAAATAATCTCCTAATGGAAATAGGAAAATGAAACTAAATGTCCTAATGAATAGAGGAAAAGGAAACTGAATCTCCTAAGGAAAATGAGAATGCCGTTTTAAAGAAAGAAAACTAGATGACATAACTAAGGAAGCAAATAAAATATTCGCTCCTACTTATCGAAATAAAATGTCATCACCCCTGTCCCACTTATCCATAAATAACAACTCTTATGCCACATCATCTTCTCAGGGGTCAAACAAATTTATCCCTAAATTTTCCAGTGCGTTATCGTCCGAATCGTCACCCGTGTAAAGGCAACGAGGGGCATGCGTCTGGTCTTTGGGACATCCTTGAAGTCGATCACATCTTCCACCATGATAATCCAGTCCAAATGTTCATTTGTGCATCTGGTGGTGAAGGTCGAGCGTTGCACGAGGAGTGTGATAACTGATTGTGCAAAAACCACGTCTCCCACAACTTCCTCGACCTCCACGTCATCATCATAGATTGGTTCACCATAGAAATATTTCTCAATTTTCTCGATATCTTCCTTAACCTCCACATCAACATTATAAATATCATAAATTTGTTTGCTAAAGAAGTCTTGTGTGACTTACTTGTTGTTCAGAAATTTATTTCCATTCACCTTGTCGTGAAACTTAGGAATATCCATTTTGAATGCAAATTCCTAACACGTTTTTCTCTCCAATTCATCTGTATGCGGTATAACCAGGTGTTGAGCGATGAGGTTTGGCACGAATTGGTTTTCATCATCGATATCAGATTTGTCAAAGGGGACGACTTTGGTCCTGTGTTGCGTGAGATACACGACAACAAGCTATGCGAGAACCTCTACTTTTTGACGTAATCCTACGATTTCTTCATGTCTATAAATGTATTCTAGATCTGTATCATAATTAGAGTTGCCTCCACAGGGTCAACGATGCACCATGGTGGAGATCGCAAAGGCTTTGATACCAATTGATGTTGCATGTAATATAGGAAAGATGAAATGCCAAGGTTTGAAACATAAATGTTGACTTTTATCAATCATAATAAAACAATACTGAAGATTATATAACAATGCATCTGCTATTTATAGTGAATTAAATCTCCAAATGAAAATATGAAAAGGAAACTAAATCTTCTAATGAATAGAGGAAAATGAAACTAAATCTTCTGATCAATTGAGGAAAAGGAAACTAAATCTCAAAAGGAAATGGATAATGACTTAATTAAAGAAAGAAAACTAGATGACCTAATTAAGGGAAGGAAATAAAATATTTGTCCCCACTCGTCCAAATATCATCACCTGGTCCCACTTGTCCATAAATACCAACTCTTATGCCACATCCCTTGGCCAGCTGAAGGCCAGCGATTAAAGCTTCGTACCTAGCTTTATTTTTTATGGTTTTGAAGTTGAAATGCAACATGTAGGGTAGTATATGACATTAGGCCTCGTGAGCAGCACCCCTGCTCCACTACCTCCTATGTGCGAAGATCCATCAATGTTTAACTTCCAAGATTCATTATGCTCTGACAGTTCCTCTTCAAACGAAACCTGATCCGTCGTCTCCACTATAAAGTCCACTAAGGCTTGCTCTTTGATTGCTTTATTTGGATGGAAATGAATATTTTTCTCCCCCAACTCGATGGCCTAATTCATCATCTGACCTGAGACTTCTGGTTTCAACAGTATCTGTTTGATGAGGTGGGTGGTGAGATGTATGATTGTGTGAGCCTGGAAGTAAGGACAAAGTCGGCGAGCCTCATATACCAAGGCTAAAATTAGCCTCTAGAGAATAGTGTATTGGGTTTTAGGACCCTGTAGGGCCCTATTGATAAAATAAATTGGGTGTTTCTGTCATTCTTTTTCTTTTACCAGGACCGCATTGATCATTAAGGAAGCCTAGATATAGAGGTATAGCGTTTCCCCCTTATTGGGCTTCATCAGTGTGTGAAGTGTTATTAGGTGCACTTTTAGGTCTCAAAAATGCCTCATCACACTTGGTCGTCCACTCAAACTTTTTGGTCATTCTAAGAACATTGAAGAGAGACAGGTGCTTCTCTGCTCCCTTTGAGAGGAAGCGACTTAGCACAACCAGTGTTCTTGTCAGCCTTTGGATTTATTTCACTGTTTAGGGAGGCTTCCTGTTTATCAACGACTCAAAAAAATTTGGGTTGACATTGATACCCCTCTCGGACACCATAAAACCTAAGAACTTTCCAGACTCGACTCCAATCACACATTCGACATGATTTAATTTTAAATTTGATCAACGCTGTTCTTCAAAGCTTTCGCCCAAATCTAATAGAAATTGCTCATACATCTTATTTTTTACCATCATATCGGTGAAATATATCTCCACATTTAATTCTATCTACTTTTGAAAGAGCTTATCTACTTTCTCTAGTATGTCGCGCTAGCATTCTTGAGACCAAAAGGCATTTTCTTGTAGAAAAATGTCCCTATGTCCGTGATGAATGATGTTTTTTCTTTATCTTTTTTTCCACCAGAAGCTAATGGTACCCTTTATGCGTGTCAAAGATAAATAAGACTTGATAACCCATTATTGCCTCGACCAACTTATCGATGGGTGGGAGGGTGTAGTTATCTTTAGGGAAACATCTATTTAGATCGGTGAAGTCTATGTAATGCACCATGCACCATCGTGTTTTGGGGGTTGGCTAACCATTAGAAATACATTATCTCCTTGATAACATATGTTTTAAGAATCTTTTGTATTTCCTGTTTGATTGCCTTTGCTCTTTATGGAGAAACTATCCTTATTTTCTGTTTGACCGCTTTCAATTAGGGGTCAATGTTTAGCCAGTGGACCATGAGGTGATTCGGCACTCCCGTAAGGTCAACTGTACTCCAAGAAAACATGTCGACATATTTGTCCAATTAGGCTATTAATTTCTCTATGTCTTTCGACACTAGTCTGCCCACGGGCACTGTGTCAGACAATTAATGAGCGTTTGCTCGGTGTCTTCTGGGCCAATATCTCTGTGGATTGAGGCCTAATCCTTGTCTTTCGTAGCCTTTTTAATGTGGTCAACATGCAACTCTTAGCCATCGATTGATCCCCTCGAATGACGGTTATTCCTATGCTTGTGGGAAACTTCATTATCAGATGGTAGGGGGACCACAATGCTCGGGCTTGGCATATCCACAGTCTTCCGAGTATGACATTAAAAGGCGAATGAGCACCAATGACAGTGAAACTGCACTCGATTTTTACCCCCATATCCCCTTGTGCCACTCGGACTGGCAGGATGATTATTCTGAGAGGGAGCACCATTTTCTAGTAAATCCAGATAGTGATTTTTTCAAGTTATGTCACCCGGTGTCCAGTTGGTCGAAAAAACTGACGAACATGACTTCCACTCCGCTACTATCATTGATGAATACTCTTTTCACGTACGAGGTTCCAATCGCAAAAGAGATTACCATGGGATCCACATGAAGCATCTTATTGAGGACAGCGTCCTCCTCAGAGAAGGTAGTGGTTTCATCCGGCTTGAGCCGCTTGTGCGATGTTAATGTCGGGGAATGTATCGATACACAGCCCTAACTGTCGTGTTCGAGTACCATTCCCCCACTATCCCATTGATAACTTTGATCAGTCGATTGGCTCCGTGGTCCACATCACCAGGGTTCCCATAGTAGCCTGCAAGAAAGAGCCCCCAAAGTGTTCCGAGGGGAAAACTCTCCAACGATATTGTTAGTAGATCTTTAGATGAATAGTATATGAGAAATATGACGTGACATACCTATTTTTACATGGTGGCCTATGTTATGTAGGGTTAGAATCATGATATTTTGTGATAGAAGCATTAGGGTTTAGCCCTATAAAAAGAGGTTATTAATATATAGGCTTATTCAGTCAAACACATGACCTAACCATGGGCAGGGCTGCCGAGTTGTAGGAACCTGGCCAAGTACTATCATTCTCCTAGAATCATCATCCTGTCACACCCTGAGCTTGACCACATGGATAAAAGAGGAAATTGCCATTGATTTTCAGCAGAATTGTATAAAAAATCAGAAAGAAAAGGGCAGAAACAGGTGGGGAAAAGATTGAATCAGATCAAAAGGGATTATAAGCTAGAAAGAACAAGAGAGGAAAGGATTTGGGAGTTCTTCATTCTATGAATTACACAATTGATTAAAGAGGCCTAACTATGAGTTCTTCTTCTTCTAATATCCCGCTTCTCTTTGCAACTGTAAAACTGAATAACTGTTCAGTTTTTTAGCTGTTCCAAAATAGTTGAAACAAACCAACCATAGTCACTTATGACCTCCAACACTTAGCTTTAGAATCTCCATTATACCCTTATTAAAAGGATAGTTTTATGGATCCGTGGGTATCTAAAAGGATGAACCTTCATATAGAATAACAGTTAAGCCTTTCACAGCCACCATAGGTGATGGAAGCCAAGTTGTTGGAAGTACTGTTTGTCCTTAGTTTCCATGGAGGATTCAAGATCACGTGTCTACCTATAACTTTTAAATAATTCCATTGGGTAGAGTGGATGCTATTTTACCGGTGGACTGGATGCAACACCTCAATCCTATATAGCATTTGATTTCAGATAAGAAGATGTGGTTGTCAGTGATTCAGGTTCACAGTTTATATTATAATGCTGTAGTGATCAGACTGGGTTGCAGTTGTTGAGGGAATATGAAGCCAGAGAGATGGATCTCAAAATACAGAAAGAGGAAAGCTATGTTTGCTCATCTGATCAGTGCAAGTAAGGATCAAAATCTGAAGTTACTGATTTGAAGTTGACATCAGTTCTAGCAGAACTCCACCAGGTATTATGGGACTGCTATGATATTTTAAGATTCCACAATCATTACCTCCTAAAAAATAAATAGATCATCAAATACTGCGGAAACTTGGATCTTAGCCTTGTAAACTTAAACCTTGCAGGTATTCTCACTAACACAAGGATAAGATAGAAAAGCAAGTTCAGGAAATGATTAATAACAAGGTGGTACATGAGAGTAAAAGAACATTTTCTTCACCTGTTTTAGTTGTTAAAAAAAGGATAACTGATGGAAGATGTGTATTGATTACAGGAAGTTGAATGAAATCACTGTGAAAGACAGATTTCCAATTCTAGTCATTGATGAGCTTTTTGGATTAACTTAATGGAAATACTCTTTTTACCAAGCTGGACTTGAGGTCCGGATATCATCATATCAGAGTGCATAAGGAGGATGTACACAAAACTGCATTCCAGACTCACCATGCCCACTTTGAGTTTCTTGTAATGCCTCATGGACTTACAAATGCACCTGCTACTTTTCAGGCTTTGATGAACAAGGTGTTTCAACCTTTCTTGAGGAAATTTGTTTTAGTTTTTTTTTCATGATATTCTTGTGTATAGGAAAACTATGGCTGAACATGTTCATCATGTCACATAAGTTTTAACACTCATGACATCCAATTAACTATTTGCAAAAGGGTCAAAATGTGTGTTTGCTCAGAAAAGAGTGGAGTACTCGGGCCATATTATTTCTGCAAAAGGTGTAGAGGTGGATGAACAGAAGATCAATAGCATAAAAAATTGGCCTCTACCTAAAAATTTGGAGTTGAGAGGTTTTCTAGGCCTTGCTGGATATTATAGAAGATCCATTGAGGGATTTGGGATCATTTGTAAGCCACTGCACAATCTGTTGAAGAAAGACTCTTTCAAATGGACTGAAGATGCTACAGATGCTTTCAATTAACTGAAAGTGAAGTTAACCACTACACCTATCCTTAGAATTCCATATTTTCAAAAGCCCTTTGTGATAGAAAATGATGCTTGCATCAATGGGATGGGGTCAGTGCTATTACAGGAAGGCAGACCAGTGGCATTTCTAATTAAATCTTTTTGTAATAGAAATAAGGGATTGTCTACCTATGAGAAGGAGTTGTTGGCATTAGTAATGGCTGTTGAAAAATGGAGTCATTATCTTGCAGGGAACAAGTTTGTCATCAGGATAGATCATCAAAGTCTCAAATTCTTATTAGAACAGAAGCTACATAGTGCAATCCAACACAAGTGGATCACTAAACTGTTGGGCTGATGCATTATCTAAACTGTTGATTTTTGAAATCCAATATAAATTTGGTAAGACTAACATTGTGGCTGATGCATTATCTAGAAGACAAGAATCAACTAAGAAAGACTTCTACTCAAAAAACAAACAGGACAAAATGAAGCATTCCATTGTTGATAAAATTATTTGGGATCAGGAAATAGATACTGTGAGTGAAGATCTTGATGTTTATGAATTTCTCACAAGGAGAACTATTAAACCAGGTAAAGAGGGTGATCAAAAAGCTCAAGATGATGGAATTAAACACAACTCGGCCATTGGTTCTGACCAGTTATTCCAAGAGCCTAATGAGACTTATGAGAGCAGTAATACAGATTTTGAAGATTGCTTGATCAAAAGTAAATAAAATCATTTTTCCATTAGCTGCAGCAGAGGGGAAATGCACACCACTTCATTGATTCCAGCATGGATACAATGATTAGAGGAATGTTATGATGGAGATGAAGCTGCACAACAGTTAATTGCTGCTGCTGTTGTAAGTACTGAAGCAAATAGTGAGTGCAGTTATGTGAATGGGATTCTTAAGTGGCATAAGAAGATATATGTGAGAAGCAGTGGTGATTTAAGGGAGCAGATTTTCAGCTGTGGGTGGCCATTCAGGGCAAAATACTACAATCAAAAGAATTATCTCACTGTTGCATTGGCCTAATATCAAGAAGGATGTTTTGGAGTTTGTGAAAAATTGTGATGTTTGTCAAAGGAATAAGGTAGAGCATTGTAGAAGCCTAGGGTTACTGCAACCATTACCAGTTCCAACACAACCTTGGAAATAGATGACTATGGATTTTATATAAAAACTTCACTAGGATTTGATACTGTGATGGTTGTGGTGGACAGGTTATCTATGTTTGCCCATTTCATTCCCTTACCTCATCCCTTTACAGCTAAATAAGTAGCTTGTGTGTTCATGGATGAAGGGTTCAAGTTGCATGGCTGCCCAGATACTATCACTAGTGATAGAGATAAGATTTTCACTCGTAACTTTTGGTAGGAGTTCTCCACTAAAATGGGAGTTAAGTTGAAGTACAGTACAACTTATCACTCTCAGACAGATGGTCAAACTGAAAGGGTGAATCAAGTTTTGGAGTGTTACCTTGGATGTTTCTGTGGTGATCATCCTGCAAATTGGAAAACTTGGCTCACTTTGGCAGAAAGGAGGTATAACACAAGTTATCATTTCAGTATAGGATGACTCTATATGAAGCACTGTTTGGAGTTAAAACTTTGCATCTTTCCTTGGGACTACTAAATGGCTCTTTTATTCCAGCAGTAAATGAGTTACTCCAAGTCATGGATTTATTAATCAAAAGCTCCAGGGGAATTTGAAGAAGGAACAATAAAGAATGAAGACTTTTGATGATCAGAAAAGAATTGGGAGACATTTTTAGATTGGTGATCTGGTTATTTAAAAGTGCACAAGTATGAACAACAATCCTTGCAAGATAATAGAAATGTAAAATTTTCTCCTAAGTGCTTTGGACATTATTCAGTTGTTAAAAGAATTGAAGAAGCAGCCTATCAATTGCAGTTGCCTCAAACAAGCAGAATTCATCGTGTTTTACATGTCTCTTTATTAAAGAAGTATACTGGTTCTTTGCAAGATGGTACATCTTTGGTTACTGATATCCCGAATAATGATGCTTCCACACTGCAACCTCAAGGAATCTCACAGAGAAGGATGTTTGAAAGGTCAGGGGAGCATGCTCCTCAATGGCTAATTGAGTGGAAGGACCATCCCGTAGAGGAGGCTTCTTGGGAGGATTCCGATGTCATACACAATCAATTTCCAGCCTTTAAGGATTGAGCTTGAGGACAATCTCAAAGTTAGCAGTGGGGGGATATCAGTATTGGCCCAAGGGTATTACGGAATTTGGCATGAAACTGAGGCAACAAGCTAGCACGGCAGTTATCTGAGATGATTAGCCTCTGAGCGGGAAAACTCTGCTTTCATGTTTTGGGAATTGAGCTGAAATCAGTGCAACTAACTTCTGACTTTTTAGCTGGTTGAGTTGATGTATCAAGCTTAGAATAGAGAGGAGGGAGTTATCGTTTAGGAACTGATCAAATTGTGAATCTTCTTTCTCCTTACCAGTTCTATATCTTTCCCTGTAATAAAGTTTTTTGGTGATCTGTAGGTCAAACTTGAGCTTAAAGTTTACTGAATAAACCCTGGGGATATTTTAAGATCCTTACATATTTGTTGTTCCTGATGTGCCTTGTCCACGCTAGAGATGGGAATCGGGCTTGGTAGCTCGTGTATAGCATGACCCGGTCAAACAATTAGCACATATGGGATGTGTCATGAGTTGAATGTTGGAATAATGTCATTCCGTCAATGTTCATTTTCCATGATATAGTTTGAGCATTAACTACGGAGATAATTAATTCAGTTATTTTTAGTTGGAAACCGCTTTCGATCAGTTAGCATCAATTATATTGGGCTTGCAGCTTATTATGACTGAACTTATAGGGTCACACACAAGGCATGAAATCAGATAAAATAAATGACTATTGGGCTATGATGAGACGTCAAATGCATGTGTTTTCTGAAGCATTTAACATCTCTTTTGTTATCTTTTTGTTGTAAGATTGC
>JAULKM010148159.1:0-17526 GCA_032355605.1 Rubia tinctorum | reverse complement strand
CTTCCCCCTTATCATCTTAGAAACATCTCCCCTTTCTCATTAATGGAGAGTTCTATAATTAGGGAGGAAACCCAACAGTCTTTCTATGGTTTCCCCAAGTGGGAGAGCCAACATCATTATTTGTTGCTTTGAGGGTTTGCGTTCGCGCGGTCCCTGCTCAAATCTCGAGCTCAATACTTCATATTTAAAATGAGTTTCAATACTTGATATGTGAAGAAAATGAGGTCTCCTAATAGGTGATATGTAATGAACATGCTAGAGACTTACTTGCAATAAATGAAAGTGAAGTGCCTTTTTCGCGGGTTTAAACACATTATTTTGGGTTGGGCAATCAACTTAAAGAGAAAATCCCATGTGGTGGTGCACGAACACAACCACAATCTCCATTCCTTTCAGCGTCGGCACTTCAGAATCTCCACGTTCTCTCGGTGAGGAAACGGGCTCGACAGAAGCAGCCCTGTGAGATCGTCCGTCAACACCTTGTACGACAGCGGGCTCGGAGGGAAGAACACGAGCTTCGCCACCACTGATGAAGTCACTCAAACCATATAATTGGCTGGAATGTTGGTCGATAGTCACAATTCCACCAACAATTTGATGCCAGAGACATTAAAACTTGGGATGATAGTTGAAAGCGTGGCGAAATCCAGGCTAGTTGTCTTTTCCAAAGAAACCAGCAATTCCATCAGTGAAGTAGTTGTCTGACAAGTCCATAGAACTCAATGAATCATGTGTTGTGAATTGTGTGAGCGTTCATTTAAACCCGCAGCCAGCCAAATGAACATAGGAAAGTTCTGTATGTGATCCACCTAGGTACTGTCACAAAATCAAACTTGTTGTAAGAAAGGTCTACCGACAACAGAGAAGTTAGCCCCTTGGAGAAGATCTTTTGCGAAGAATCAAAAAGCACATTTCTGGATAGGCTACGGTTACACAAGTTGGGTAACTAAGAAATAGACTCGTGGATTTGACCTGTTAACTTGTTGGAATCTAATGCAAGAATTGAAAGGGACTAATGCAAGAATTGAGAGGGACTTGAAATTCCCAACCTGGGAAAAGATTTGTCTCACAAGAAGATATCCCGTAAGTGACATTTCAAATAGTATGATATAAATCTTCTTATGAAAACTCTGTTTGCAGAATGATTAGAGGTACTCGTTTCCGGGTGAATCGAAGCATCTAATTTAATCAAAGAAGATACAACTGAAATCCTTTGAAGAACACAACTTGAATTTCAATTACACAAGGCCCATTCCACGAGTCAAACACTACTTGAACCAAATTAACACAAAGAATCTTACTATTCTAAACACTAATCTTTGATGGAATAAATATAACAGTTTAGCGCTTACTAAGTAAATAGTATGAACTCAAATAATGAAATATTTGATTGATAAAAGGGTTTAAAATGTTGAAAACCATCCCCTATTTATAATACATAGGTTTGGCCAACACAAACAAATTGGAGATTGGTTTTAGTAATTCCTTTTAGAAAAATAGAATGACTTATCGCAGTTTTAAAAAGCTAAAACCATATCAAACTAAACTTCCTAATTTAACCAACGATTATGCCCAAATTCATCAATATAAAGTCTTGAATGAATATTGTCTCATCTAATCTTACCAAATCTAATCTATCAGAACTAGATAAGCTAGAATCGAATATTAGCTAATCTATTCTAACCTTATTTAGCCTAATCAGAATGAGGCCACAAATTCATTACCAAATGGGCCAACATGGCCGTGATAATTATGGACCAAAATAAAATAAACTAAAAAACTTTGAACAATTGAGATCTTGATACTCGTATCACAGTATTTCAAACTGCCCAAAGAAACAGGCATCCCCCTGAGAACTCTTAATAAAATTAGGAATGTTCCTTGACAATGCATTGAAAATGAGATCAAAAGATTGTAGATGGTCGATGGACACCTGTAATTTGATTACTAATGAATTGAAATGAATGAGGGTTGTTAATCATATTATTCTTCTCTTCTTTGGATCTCTGGGAATTTTTAACATATGTCGCTATTACAAAATTACAATGTTTAGAAAACATTGAACTAGATGGAGTGAGAATGCATTTTTTTAGTCTACCCATGAATAGTAAATGTTGTTAAGTATGTTCATTTTCTTAACAAACCATTGGCATGTATCAACCCTTTGGTTTCACATCATTGAAAACGATACAACACCATACACAATCTAGAAATTAAAGATGATGAGAGGAAAGTTAGTCAGCTATATTGTTCAAAATTGTACAACAAGCATATCAAAGCTTACCTTCAAATTGGTTATGCGACAATGTGTGCATTTAGAGAACCCACACTATGTCGAATTAATTTTTGTTAAGGTTCAGGAATTTTATATGTATCTAGAGAACCGACACTACCTTCAAACGACAATGCTAGATATCAAACTAGTTAGTTCTACAATCTATAAATTCCTTTGTAAAACGACTTACTTATATTGGTCATTGAATGTGTAACATGAAGTGCCTTTACCACCGACATCATTTCTGATATTGGAAGTTTTTTTGCAAAATCCAAAAACATAATCTTGACTATAATTTAGAAATCAAAATATAATTTGACAATCAATATCTAGAAACAACAATTCCGAATTCGGCATCCAAATTTGGAATGACTTCCATTATAACAATGAAAAAAATCTCCACATAAATCTAAAACCAAAGTCAATGTTGCAACCGCTGGTCCATCGATACATGTTCCGATGTCACAACTTATATTTCATAGACACCGGAGTTTTGAACCCACTCTTACTTCTGACCTCAGATATAAAATCTACTGATCACTGTTCCAATAGCGATAACACTGCACGAACTAGAATACGAGATACAATCCAACATCAGAGGGTGCTTATTAAAGTTGATTATGAAGCAGCAAAGCAAATCCAGCAAGTCTACCTCTAACCATTGAAGTAGGAGTAGAAAGCGGAACAACCTCAAGTTGAATTGTTCAAATTTTTTGTTGTAACAATAGGATCATATCACTTATATTCAGACTCTACCATTTAACATGTTTTGGTTTTTCATAGGAACAAAAACACATAAATTAGTTTAGGACTCTACATATTGTTGTATATAAATACATGTTCAGAATTAATGAAGAAGTAAGTCGACAAACTCATTCTCTTAAACATATCATACAACTTCATTTATTTTATGGTATCAGAGCAGAATTTATAACCTTCTCATCATTTATCAATCATGGTTATACCTTCAGTAGAGAAGAACTAATCTGAATCCAATGGAGAGAAGAACTCCTATAAATTACGAGATGATTCATCTCCAAATTCTATCATACAATTCAAACTACATCTGTCAATGACCCCTACTTCATTCACCCGTCCGGTAATCCCACGACGACAATTTTCTCCCTTTGCTTCAAGGTGAAAACTGTCCAACTTGGGTACGTGGAATTTCCAAATCCTTGAATGAAAAGAACAATCTGGAATTTGTGGATGGCTCTATCCTATGTGCAACAGATCCAGTTACTCGAACATGCTGGAAATGGTGTGATGACTTGGTAGGAATGTGGATCGCAAACTCAGTTTACATAGAAATGTGTCCAAGCTTGATATATGCAGATTCTTCTCTTGCAATTTAGTAAGATACGGTTCACACATTCAAATGCTCTGAAATTATATCAATTGAGAGCAGTGTCACTAGTCTTAAGCAATATAATATTTTCATTGCAACATATCAACTAAACTCAAAACTCTCTGGGATGAGATTGATTCTCTTACTCCTAATGAGTTGTGCATTTGTGGTGCTGGAAAGAAAATGTTTGAACGCCATGAAAGATATTGCATAATGGAATTTTTTTCTGGGATTCCATGATCATTTTTCTAGCCTTCAGAATCAAATTCTCTTAATTGAACTGCTACATTCAGCTCAACGAATTTTCAATCTTGTCAAACAAGAGGAAGAAGAACAGTTCATTAATGATACTGAACATTCAAACATTGACTCTGCCAGGGGTGTTTACGGTCCAAGACCGGTTTGGACCGGACCGAAACCGGTTAGGACCGGAACCGGTTAACACCGGAACCGGTTAGGACCGGAATTGTAAAAATTCTTAGACCAAAGATCGGATCAATTAGTGTATATTTAGGACCGGGATTGGACCAGAATAATTACAGTCCTGAACCGGTTCAGACCGGTTGGACCAGATTTCAACATACTTGTTTTCGCGTATAAAACATTATTTTCTTCAAAGCTATCAAAGAGTAAACATTAAACACATCTCAAAATTCCAAATAATCTTTAACTACAAATAATTTTCGAGCGGACGTACGTACAATGATAGTGATAAATTGAACGTATGTACGATGATGATAGATTGAATATCGAATGAGCAACCGAGTGATATGCAGAGCACCAGAGTAACCAGATTTTTTGTTCTTCTCATTGCGCCGCAGAGCAGTAGAGTTGTTTCCATTGCAAAAGACCTAGTAATGTAGTATGTTTTTTATTCAAATTAAAAGTCCGGTCCATTGGTCTACTGCATTATGCTGAATCAGTTTACCTTGCTGATTGCTAATTTGATTCAGCATATATTTACTTAACATATTTATATCAATATATCATTATATGCATAATTGTATATACACTATACTAGTAGTACAATACTACACTTACTATTAATAAGTAATAACTATATAAATTTACAGTTACCTAATATACATATAATAATATAATAAATATATAATAATATAATAAAATCTAATAAATATTAATATAATAATAGTTTATTACCGGTCCATCCGGTCCAAACCGTAAAAATACGGTTTTGGACCTGACCGGACCGGAACCCGAAATTGTAAATTATGTTGGATCGAGGACCGGATCGGAATTGTATATATCCAGTTCCGGTCTTTACATTCTGATCCAGTTCGGTCCATTTTTCCAATCCGAACCGGTTCATGAACACCCCTAGACTCTGGTGCCCTCAATGTTAATAAGTATGATTCACGTCATCCTTGACACACCAACAACATTAGCAACACAAACAAGCGGCCGCGTCCATATTGTGATCATTGTAGCAAGTTTGGACATACTTATCAGACATGCTACTAAATTCATGTTTCCCCAAACCAAACTGAAAGGAAACACACATCCTTCAACGTTTGTCACTACTACACCGAGTGAACAGATTCTCCCTTCACTATTAGTTGACCAATATAGTCGTCCCCTTGCAATGTTTACTCCAGCTGCTGGTCCAAACACACCACCTAAAGTAAACCTCATAGGTAATATGATTAATCATGCATGGTATTTTGATAATGGTGCAACACATCATGTTTGTTCTAATATATCTCTATCCAGTAAACATTATACTCCTCCCAAAACTATTCATGTTCAACTACCAAATGGATCTCTTGCCACTTTGTATCATATTGGTGAAGTAATCTTCTCACCAACATTAAGATTATCACATGTATATCACATCCATGCACTTAAATTCATCCATCTCTATATCTCAGTTGACTAAATCTCTATATTTGAAAGCTGGATTTCTTAGTTCTTTATGCAGTTTTAAGGACCTACGCTCGAATCAGACGATTGATTAGGTTGATCTTGTTTTTGGCCTTTAAAAACTCCACAATCTTTCAATTGTTTATTTTTCTTCCCTTGCTTCTCTATGTAATAAAATGCCAGTTGATATTTTGCATTGTCGGTTAGGCCACTCGAGCTTGAACCGTTTTAAATTTCTTTGTAAAATAGTTGATTCCATTCATTCCTATTTCTCTTCAGAATGTAATGCTTGCCCACGGGCAAAGCAAACCCGTTTATCCTTTCATAAGTCTGCAATTTCTCCTTCTTAATGCTTTGAAGTAATCCATTGTGACATATGGGGCTCCTTCTCTATCCTGTCTAAAGATGACGCAAAAATATTTTCTTACAAAGGATATAATCCTTGATCTTGAATCAAAACAAAAATATGTTCCCCATGATATTGTGTTTAAGGAACATATCTTCCCCTTTCAAGTTGATATGCCTCACGTAGATGTTTTTTTTCCCGAATACTGAGACATCCACTTTCTTCTATGATGATTAATTAATAAGTTATTTGATCAATACACAATCTATGATGGAAACGGATCTCATGCAATTGATGCACCACCTACTTCTCTCTCAGCTCATTCCAAATAAGATAATCTCGACTCATCCAGTCTTACTCCCTCTAGTTTATACTCTCCATCACAATCTTCGACATGTATCTCAACTTCTAATCCACAAAACCATTAAGAACTAGATAAACTCTTTCACAAATGCCTCAGAACAACCAGTGTGTCGTTCTGATCGTGATCGTCACCAATATGTTTGGATTAAGGATTATATATGCAATACTATTGCATGTACTACTACTTCTCCTTACCCACTCACTCATCATTTGTCGTTTGATAAGTTTAGCTCCACTCATAAGGCCTTTCTTACTTCTGTTATTACATCACACTCAATGTAGAAGTGTATATGCAAATTCCCCCCGACTTTCATAAAAAAGGAGATAGTCGTGTTTTTTGCTTGAATAAGTCTCTTTATGGTCTTAAACAAGCATCTCGACAATGGTTTTCTAAATTCTCCTTGACCCTCTTCGATGAAGGTTTTACTCAATCTCGTGCAGATTAATCACTTTTCTTTTATCATGAACATGTTATTTCCGTGTTTGTGTTGGTCTATGTGGATGATATTATCATAAGCAGAAATGATACATCGACCTTTTCATCTCTCAAATCTCATACTGAATCAAAATTTTTCATCAAGGATTTAGGTAAATTACAATATTTTCTTGGCATAGAAGTATCGAGATAAACTCGTGGATTATTTTTTATGTCAACGCAAATATATAGTTGATATTCTTCAAAATTCTGGCCTAACAGGCGCTAAAACTTTAGCTTTCCTCATGGAACAACATATCGAACTTCTTCCTACACCAGGGGAATTATTACTCGATCAACGCATTTTAGACATTTAATTGATTGTTTTCTCTATCTTACAATGACTAGAAAAGTTATAGTTAATGCTTTTAATTCTCTTAGTCAATTTTTGCAATAACCACGATCTGCCCATTTGGAGGTAGCCTTATGTATCATAAGGATCTCAAAGGAACTCTTTCTCATGGAATTCTACTATCTTCATCTAGTAATTTCTTGACCCTTCAAGGGTATATGGATTCAGATTGGGCTGGATGCCCCATCACTTAACGTTCGACAACTGGTTACTTCACAATACTTGGTGTTAGTCATATATCTTGGAAGTCTAATAAGCAGCCAACTATCTTCCGGTCATCCGTTAAAATAGAATATATGGCCATGGCTAATCTCATTGCCGAGTTACAATGTCATTCCTTTTTATTTACTAATCTTGGAATTTAAATACCTAAACCTATTCCTGTGTATTGTGATAATCAAGCAACCATTCACATCGCAAAAAATCCAGTATTCCATGAACGAACAAAACATATTGAACTTGATTGTTACTTTGTACGCGAAAAATAATTATCTGGGTTTGTTTTTCCAACCTACATCTCTTTTCCCAATCAACTCGCTGATATGTTCACCAAACCTCTTGGAGCTGACCACTTTCGTAGACCCTCGTTCAATTGGGCATACTTTCACATCCCACTTCCGATCTAACTTAAGGGGGGTATTAGAGTTGATTATGAAACAAAAAAGCAAAGCCAACAAATCTAGCTCCAACCATTAAACTAGGAGTAGCAAGCAGAACAAGCTCAAGTTAAATTGTTCAAACGCTCTGTTGTAACATAAGATCAAATCACTTATATTAGGACTCTACCGTTAAACATGTTTTGTTTTTTCATTGGAACATAAACGTAATATTTTAGATCTTTACATATTGTTGTATATAAATACATCTTCAGAATTAATGAAGAAGTAAGTCGACAGACTCATTCCCTTTAGCATCTCATACAACTTCACTTATTTTAATAATCTCTACCAATATGTCTTCCGACTTTGGAAGCTACATCGAAAATCTTAACATCCTAATGAGTTCCAGAACATACTTTCGAATTCAGAAGTTATTCCGACCAGGGGAATCTCTTGAGTTTCTTAACTTGGAAGTTAAAATGGCGGTTAAAAAGAAAGCTTTCACGCCGTGAAACACACAGGCACCGCCATCCAACAAGTTGGTTTCCCAACAGTTCCATAGATGGCTTCTCTAGGTTTCAAGCTTCTCCGTCGCTGGCTGAACCCGCCCCACCGTTTCAACCTTCACCGTCTCTGGGTTTCAAGCTTCGTCGTCTCCAACTTCTCCGTCTCTGAATTTCCATATCCAGCTTCTCGAATTACAGATACCTAGGGATTAGAATTTCCATCGAAAGCTTATTCTTGCAAGGTGGTCGATTCGAATTGCCGGCGAGGGAGTGGTGCAAGTTGGTCGGAAATGCGAAGCCACTGCGCTCGAGATCTGGGAAGCCGTTGTTGCTTTGTAGCTGCTCTGATTCATCTCTGGAGAGCCTCATCACTGTTGCCTTGTTGACATCGCCATCGCCTCGTTGTCGTTTCCGTCGCCTCATTTCGAATCACAGATACCCAAGGGTTCAACTTCTGGGAAGTGGTGTGAGTTGGTCGGAAGTGGTGCGAGTTGGTCGATTCGAATGATTGGCGAGGGAGTGGTATAAGTTGGTCGGAAGAGGCAGTGGTTGACGACGGTGAGGGCGTAGGTGAAGACGAAAGAGTGGAGAGGAAGGAGAACGGCAGTGAGAGATGGTGAGGGTGAGGGCGTCGGAGGACGGCGAAGATGGAGGTGTGGGCGGCGAGCCTAAGTTTTAAAAATATTATTGTTATTTTAAATTGAAATATTTTAATTAGTAAAATTACGATAATACCCCTGGTTATATCGGAAAATAAATCTGGTTTACCTGAAAACCACCTTTGGGGACCTAACAAATCATTTTTTATTTTTTGCTTGCTGAGTACACGCGGGTTTGCCACTGGGGACAGAAAGATGGCATTTCGATATATGTTGGGGACCAAAAAATAATTTAGTCATTGATATTTTCATCTTCAATGGGAATCCTAGTGTATTTAATCGTAGTGCTCTATAGATATATATTAATTAAAATATTTATTATATGTGTTGTGCATTTCATTTGCTTGGGATTAAGGATTAATTGTTGGATTTTCATTTGCCCATCCTAGGTTGATTAATGGTTTAAGTCGACAATAATTGTTTGATAATAATGGATTATGTCATTGCTATGTAAATTTCTAAGGTATATTTATTAGTTTAAATTAGATGATTTATTAGCTTATGTCAATATGCTATTTGTCAATGTAGCATACAACACGACGTCTAAGAAAAGCATTTGTGACGACGTTTCAATTTCCAGAAATGACAATCCACCAACAATGAACCATGGTAGAGGATGAGGGTGAGGATGACGCATCTGAGGATATAGGAATACCTCAAACTCATTGTAGAACCTTAGAACGTAGAATGGCTAGGAAAGAGTTAACCTTGTTGATATTCAATAAGTCAGGCAATTGTGTGTCGAACCAACGTGCTAAATGATTTATATTTGGGTGAAGAAAGTGGGTAGAACGAGGGTGGATATCCGCTACAATAGTTGGCATGAGGTCCCGAAAGATTACAAGGCCACTTTATGGATTGAATGCAAGGTAGATTTAGAGATATGTTATTTTCCGCATATTTTTCTTATGTTAAAAGTGAAACACAATGATTGACCCTATGGAGTTCAAAATTCTCACAGAGACCATTTGACAGCGAATTACCAGACATGGATAATTTACGAAAGAAGGTTATGCTGATGATGTCCAAGAGTTGGCGTCAACATAAGTACACTTTGTCAAGGGACTACATATAAAGTGATAAGAGGGGTGATCGCCCGTGGTTGACTTACACTCACATTCAACAAGATAGTTGGGAGATCTTCAAAAGGAGAGCCTTGAAAAATATGTATAGTGTTAGTAATAACAACTTCAAATTATTTAATGACTTTAGATTAACATGTCTATAGTGATGACATAAGTCTAACATCCTAACTGAGGGTACGAGGGAAGATAAGCAAAAAATTGCAGTGAAGAATTTAATTCTTCACCGATTGAGCCGTGAGGGTTATGCTAAGGTGGCAATCGAGCTAGTGAAACAACATTTTGAAGAAGATGTGCAGATTTCAATATCGGGTGAGATGATCGAAGATGAGGCAAGGGCTACTGTGCAACCAATCAATGAGATGACATTGAGAGGCACGATCTATTTCTAAAAGACTGACAAAACAAAGATGGAGTGTATGTGAAAGATGAAGAAAAAAAGATTGCGGAAATAATTGTAAGTAAAAATTGTAGTGAGCAAATTATTATTGTCAAATAAAATTTCAAAAACATGTATTAATATTTACCTTCAATTGTATTTAGGAAAAATTATAGAATGATCAGTTACGAGGGCAATTCATTCCAACAGATAAGCACAACATCTTATGTGAAGCAACCAAAAAATCCGACCACCCGGGGCGTGCTAGGGTTGGGATCATTTGTGACCCAATGGGAGGCCTTCGACATTGCTAGGTCCTTTGATCGTGCAGAACCCTCGAGGGTCCACACTCTACAGAATCAAGCTCTTCTCCAAGACAAAAAAAATTGAGCATCAAGACGTGCGTAAATTGATCCAACACACCGGGCTTGTTCTTCCGGACAACTTAGATGATTTGATGCCTGATTGGATCCCTCTATCAAGGGGATCACGTCATTCCCCTGGAGATGTTGAGGTGAATCGAGAGACTATTGAGGTAAACCTCAAAGTTATTGAGCTGAATCGCGTTGTTATTGATGTGAATCGAGGGGCTGTAAGGCAAACTCCTAGAATCGAGAGATAATTGTTTAAACCCAATAATCTCAACATTGCCTTACTAGCAAGTGAAAAAGTTATATATTTTTATTTGTTCAAATTTTAGCTAACAATTACGTTTCTAAATTAACTTTTAAATTTGTTGATAACGTAGAAATCGCTCCCGTGTGAGCTATATATTGATCAAGACATAGGTGGTAAACAACTCCACGTAGCTAATGAAGTTTTGCATGAACTGATGAAACACCATCACTCCGTACCCATTGCTGAGGATATTTCTAGGGTTTCATTGGAGAATCCGTTGGTGTTGGGCGCCCCTTTGACAATCACAGACGAAGAATACAAGAATGTTGGTCCTGCAAGGAGATTGTTTCTTCTTTGGCCTAGTCAACTTATATATGCCGATCCTGCAAATGATCGACGATTGAAGGAAACATGACCCGCATCACCTAAACCGGTGAAAACAACACCAAGACCAGTAAAAGAAACACAGATATTGGTGCCAACAACACCCATGCAGGTTAGATCCCCATTGCATGAGTGCTAGTCCTTCAAGACTCACCACACTTCGTATGGGTCTTGTTTAATTGACTCTAACCGCATTATCGAAACTCAACATATGCATTCTTGGGAAATGAATGTGTATTCGGATGCAAACGAGAAATCATTATGTTTTGGAGTAATTTTTAAGACCTTTGGAGGTGTGAGAAAGTTAATCAAATGATCATGTCCATCTACACGTTGTGAGTTATTTCTATAATTTTAATTTTAATTCAGTATTTCAATAACTTCACAGTTACATAAATAAAATGGCATTTCGTAGGTACATGTTTTTACCCATAATCAAAAGAATGGATGGATTGGATATACGTCGATCCAAGAAATTGGTTGTCCAAAAAAATGAGGATCGATTACATTTGTAAGAGCTGCCCTAGGGCGGAAGGATAAGATGTTTTTCATTGCGTCATTCATCGAAAGGTTACAATTCATTTACCGGCAACAATCTGGAAAATTTGTTGATAATTTAAATTATTTTATTCAGGGACCATTGAACATTGATTTTGATTGTCCCCGCCCATAATCGCATGTATTAAATAGATCCCCTGCACTTCCAACCGTCGGATGCATTTGTCGAGATTTTGGAATTGACAATGAAGGACAATAGCGAGCATAATACAATTAATTTTGAGCTGGTCGAAATCAAGTTGGACTACAATCACATTTTTCTTTTTCTATTTACAATACTTATATGATATAAGAGTTTAATTTTGGATTTTATGTTTTTTTCAATCAGTAAAAGAAACAGGCGTAAACTTGGGAGTGCCGCTATTACGTCATGTTATACTCGGTTGAGTGCATTCAAGAAGTTAAAGATGACTTACTTCAAATTGACAAGGTAAATATACATTTGTCTCTAGCAACCTATCTAACTTAGCTTTCTAATACTTGCTTCTAACTAATTATTGACAGACTTTCCAGAAGGAATCGAAGCCTTACTCCCAAGATGATATCAACAATGCGAGCAATTCTTTGGCCAAACATCTAATACTCAATCGGTCAGCAACCCTAGGAAATCCATATATTGCTAGAGCAACACAATTAGATAAATGATGAAGCTTAGAATTGTTGGAATAGATTCCTAGTGTTTCCTATTCCTCTCTATAGATTATTGATTGGTTAGCGTTACCTATATAGTTTTGTCAACGAGCAAGATACTTTTTTCATCTATTGTGATATATTTGCTGCTGTGGAGACCTTTCTTGTGCCGAAAATATTAATAGAAATATTTTATGACCAAAATATCAGAAACCATTTCCAAATTCGGAAACATGCAAATCCCAACTCATAGGCACGATTCTTCTTTTCCGAGCTCGAAAACATAGGAGACGAAACCATTTTGAACCTCAGAAATTAATATCACTTGGCCAAAGTTCAAGCAATCGTTGGACATATTGGGAACAAAAAATGGACACGAGATCGGAAACTGTGTAGCATTTACTGAAGAGCCGGCTGGCATCTTTCCGAGTTCGGAAAATAAGAGTTTCCGAGTCCGGAAACGAATGCCCAAGGTCCAAGGGATAGCTACATGTTTCTGATTTCAGAAATATTTAAAGACGGTTCTTGAGGCTTTTTGGCAGTTTTAAAGGCGGTTTTTGAAACGGCCTTCTTTTGATGAACAATGAATGGCAGGACTATAGAAGACACAATGAAAATGCCTTTAATGATCCGATATAACTACCTTTAATGACCCCCTCCTACATTAGTGGAAGAAGAACTAATATAATCAACTTATTAAAATTTAAGAAATATACATCCGCTGATTTCTAAACAGACTGACGTTAATAGGCTCTTAACTAGGTACAGTGGACTCATTGCCAACTATAATGAATGTGACCTTTTGCCTTTTCTTTGCTACAAAACCTGCTCTTGTTTCCCCATTAATAGTTTCCAGCCTGGTTGCCTTGATGCAGGACTGCACGACTTCTGCTCCATTGTCATTGTGAGTTATGTAAGAGATCGGATCCCTATTTAGGGGCAACTCGACCTTTTCTGTCCTGTGATCAAAACAACATCGTTTTGACTAAATTGCCAAAACAATATCGTTTAGATCCCTGAATAGTAGAGATGTCAATTCGGGTTATCGTGTCAAGTTCGTGTCGGATTGGAAACGTATCGTGTTGAAACAAGTTGGGTTGAAACATGTTGATTTCATTTTTCGTGTCGGGTCGGGTTGGGTTGGGTTACTATCGTGTTGGGTTGAAAACATGTCAGTTTTTTTCTTGGGTTGCATGAGTCGTGTCGGGTTGAGTTAATATCAGACCGGATTACTGTCATGTAATTTTTATACTCGGGTTAGGTCGGATCCGGTCAGAATATTGTCGGGTTGGATCAAATTGAGTTACAACCATGTCATTTTTTGTACTGAAGTTTGGTTCGGGTCTAATAATGTCAGTTATTTTTTATAATGTTTTATATTGGATTCAGATATATTTCTGGTTGGTTCATTTTAGATCGGGTTATTATGCTACCCGATTAAATTTGGATTGGTTTAAGTTATGTTTCGATAATATTATTGTTACAACTGCACTACTATCTGATTCCATTTCGTTGTAACTTGTAACTTTTAGTTATACATTACTGGAAAACAGGTATATAGCCACGGTATGTCATTGTTGTGAGAGTAATATTGTTGCTAGGAATTTCATAAGCACCGATAATCTGGTAAATGAAAAAAAATACTGGTGCCTATTAATAAATCTAGCATCAGTTTATTGAATACTGATACTAGATACCGGTGCCTATCAAGAAAAAAAAAGTCTGAATTTAATATTTTTCCGCACCAATTTTGGCTGAATGACATATACTAGTGCTAATACCCGTGCCTATGACCGGAGTAGTAATTTTTGCAGTTAAAATTGTGGTGGCAAAATATATAGCACATATACCGGTGCTAGAATTGTATTTAATTTAAAATTTTGAAAAATAATTTGAAATTTTAAGACAGCCCCACGAATCTGCATTATAATTGTATAGACATCGATATGTTGATGAATGACACCAATAATCATACCAGTGCTTGATGCATAGAAAAAATCCCAACATTTACAAGATAGAATAGGAATTTTTTTTTGAAAAAATGGGTTTACAATATGAGTTACTCTAGAACATATTATGGCACTCTCCAACAATTCACCAAAAAATTAATTAATTAATTTATAATTTTTATATTTAGGCAACAATAACAAAAATCATGTATTTTGTAGCAATGGATAATGGGGTAACACAATTTTTGACCACATTGTAATTTTTCAAAAATGTAGAAGTAATCAATGTCGCCTTTCGAGACCCTCATGTTCACCCATACATGCCCAAATTTCAAAGTCGCAATCGTATATTATTGAATTTTATTTTGCATCGCCGATTTCGTGATTCGACAACTCCAACTTTTTTAGAGGGACCCAAGTGCAAAAAGTAAAAAACTTTACTCGTAACTCGAAATTGAAATCCGCTCGAAAGTGATGCTATCCTATACACCCCATTGTATTTTCCAAATACGTAAAAAAATACTTATCAACAATCGAGGATAAGAACACATCCGTAATCATTTTCGATTTCCCTTTCTTATTTCTAATTAATCAACTTTAAATTACTCTAAAACATGTATTAGCGCTTTTCAACATTTCACCAAAAAAATCATATATTCAGTATTTTTATATTTAGGAAAAAATAACAAAAATAATGTATTTTGGAGTAACAAATAATGGGGTAACATAATTTTGGGCAATGGTGTAATTTTTTAAGATTTTGTTGAAGTATTCAATGTTGACTTTCAAGGCCCTTATTTTCACCCATACATGCCCAAATCACAAACGCGCAATTGCACATTATTGAATTGCATTTTGGTATCGCCAATTTCAGGATTTGACTATTTCAACTTTCTCGGAGGGACTAAGTGCAAGAGATAAAAACTTTACTCGCAATTCCAAATTGCAATCCGCTCGAACATGATGATACCCTATACACCCCTATTATATTTTTTTATGTCCGTAATGGAATATTTATCAACAATTGGGCACAAGAACATACCCGTAATCCTCTTCAATTTCCCTTTCTTACTACTAAATAATCAATTTTAAATTACTCTAGAACATGTACTAGCGCTTTCCAACATTTCACCAAAAAAATATTTGTTTTTCTATTTCTATATTTATGCAAGAATAACAAAAAAATGTGTATTTTAGAGAGAAGAATAATGTTATAACATTTTTTGGGCCATATCGTAATTTTTCATAAATATGTTAGAGGCGCTTTTGTGCCTACTTTCTTAGTTGAATAGCGGTGTTGAGTATTCATTGAATTGAATTCAGTTTTTAAAATACTTTAGTGCATTTTTGTGTTGTAATAAATATTTTGATTCTAATTTTTTTAATAAAAAACTAGCGGAGTCCCACTGCTCGTTGCGCGGTATTATTAATTAAAAAATTAGGATTACTATATGTACTTTTTGTGTCCTACATATAAATTGAAAATAAATAATTTTATTTATAATTTCGAAATTTAGTCGTCTACGAAAAACTATATGAGTAATAAAGTGAAATAATTAGTTTAGTTAGAAATTGTTACATATTAAATACAATAAAAATAATTATTTTTATAATATTTCATTAAAATTATTTAAAAATAATTATTTATATGTTGAGCTTATTTAAAGGTAATCATAATTATATATATCCCACTGAATAAAATTAAATATAAAATATTTTTATTAGTCCCACTAAATATAAAATACCATCATCTATCAGTTACTCGGTCTATAACAAGAATTTGTGATAATTTATTTAATATTATTTTTACAATACTTTTTAAACTGATTTTTAAAATTAATATTTAGTCGGCTCTCTATAATTACTAATTCAAAATCATAATTTTAATCAGACATCTCTCTTTATTTGACTATTATTAATTTGATTTATAAATTTAGTCGTGTGCATTTTTAACTTAATCTTGTGTATTCAGATTTTTTATGAGTTGACTTCACGTATTATTAATCATATATGTAAACTCGTAATATATATATAAAAAAACCACTTTATTCTAATAATTATGTCTAAAGAATTAATTAGTTTGACTCATAACTAAGTTGACAAGGTTCCATATTAAATGTTAATTGACTTTTTATAGTTACATCTGTTTTGGGTTGATTACACATAGGGTTATATAGTTGATTTATCGGGTTGAATTAGGTTTGAGTTGAATTAGGTTCGAGTTGGATCGGGTTCAGGTTGATCTTGGGTTCGGATTCAGGTTGGGTTCGGGTCCAGATTCTCGGGTCATATTCGTGTTTTGGGTTGATTTATGTCGTGTCGGATTCGGGTACAAGTCAATATTCCTCGGGTCAAAATGGGTTTCGGGTTGAGTGCAGTCGTGTTCAGGTCGGGTTCGAGTCAATATTTCTCGAATCAGATCGGATTTCAGATTGATTCGGTCGTGTCAGTACGGATCGGGTTCTCGGTTCGGGTCAGAAACTGATAGCTCTAATTGGAAGATAGTTTTCCATTAGTGGAGTTTTCTTCACAATAAGAAATTCTCTCTCTCAATGCAATTTTCTCTCATCCCTCTCTGCTTTTACTGATCTAAAATAATAATAAAATATCCACAATATCTAGTTTTGTACTCCCTCTATCCCACCTGGATTTGCAGCAAGAGAAAGAGGGAGTAAATATTTTGAACTTGGGAAGTATTACCACTGCCCTTCTTCTTATTCATCCATCACCCAGCATCATACCCATCTTCTCCTTCATTGCCACTCATCACCGTGCCCTTCTTCTCCATCATCGCCACTCATCACCGTGCCCTTCTTCTCCTTCATCGCCACCCACCATAGTCCATTGCCCCTCTTCTCCTCCATCCATCACTCACCACACAACAGTGTACCCCACCTTCTCCATCTTCCCGAATGGGTGGCGCACCGGAGAATTGGAGCGACTCAGCAGCTCAGAGAAGTCACAATCCGAGAAGACGCGTCCTCGTTGAGCTCATTGCAGATGAAGAAGTCATCTCCAGAGATCTTGAGGATGGTGGCGGGTTTCGTCGGAGAGAAGTCGCTGAAGAATTAATGGGGGTACGACGACTAGTGGAGATGATAATGGAGAAGGAACCAATCAGAGAA
>JAULKM010148150.1:0-17528 GCA_032355605.1 Rubia tinctorum | reverse complement strand
GATAAAATTTTCGGGTTGTATGAACCGGGTTATAAAATTTATAACTACTACACGTTGCATAATAAAACTTTAATATTACAACAAAGATCTTTTCGCTTTTATTATTATATAAACCCCGTCTTTCCATAAGGCTATGGAAAGACCGTCTTTCCCAAAACTTTGCATTTTTATCCACACAATTTACTTTTTACTCGCTCTATACAATCTTCTCCACTCATTTTACTTTTTAAAAAAATGTGTCATTTTTTGGCAACCAGAAGGAGTATGTGAATAATAATACATCAAAATAAAATATTTTAACTCAAATAAAAACACTGAAATACAACTTAATTTAAATGTTTAAATATCAAATAAAAATATTAACAATACACTTCAACATAAATATTTAAACAATAAATAAGACACTAAAATATACATTAAAACTTAAAGTAGGTAAATAGTAAATTAGAATAGTAAATTTCAAATAAAAATGTTAAAATACATATCAATTTAGAAAAGGTTAAAATAAAAAAAATACACTAAAAACACAGCTAATAAAATATTTAAATATTTCATAAAAATACTAAAATACACAATAATTTAAAACATCAAATTAAGTGCACATTTAAATGTGACACTGATATTAAAAAATACCAATATTAAAATTTTAAAAATCAAGTCACATTATTAAAACATTAAAGCATTACATTAAATAAGAATCTAATAATTAAAAAATAAAACATCAGTGTAAGTTATTAAAAATACACATTAAAAAGCTAATACATTAATCAAAATAAAAGTACAAATTAAAATTTTGAAAACTAAAATAATAAATTATGATAAAGTAGTGTCAACCGTTTAACTTATAAAAAAATGGGAGTATGGAAAATTTCTCATTATCAAAAGTAATCCGTACAATGCGATCAAATGATTCAACTCCTGTTCTTCCTAACCTCAACTATACAACTTGCATTATGAAATTAGCACATTTTCCCCTCAGTTTGAGATTCATCCAAATTCTACATGCACTGCTCCCTCCGTTCCACCAGTTTTGCCCTATTTTTTGTCAACTTTCTCATACCATGTTTGACTATAAATTTCAATTACTATATGGACTCTAATATCATCATGTGAGATATTGTTAGACTCTTATGTTTACGTAGTTTCTAAATATCAAATTTCAATATACTATTAATATCCATAATTAAAGTTATTGATAGTCAAACATGATATGAGAAAGTTGACCAAAAAATAGGCCAAAACTGGTGGGACAGAATGAGTATATACAATTTATAATGCTATCAAAAATGTTAACTCACTGTACCTCATTTCCAAATATCTTCACTTCTCCATTTCCATATAGAGAATACATAACCTCGGCTATGGTAGTTTTCATAAATTTAGCTTTCTATCATTTGCCTTTGCTCAACTGCAGTATCCATTCTTTTTCTGCATCCCCTTGTGCTGGCCTTCTTACTCTTTTCAGCCATTCCAATACCCATCTTACCCACAATCTATCAGCCTTTCCACTCATATTCATTCCACAATAGCTTGGCCAAGTTAGCTTCATTCCACTCAGAAAGAGAAATATTGTCAACTTTTTTAGGTTTGAAGATCATGTCCCAGACCACTGGGGATTTTCTTGTAATGATGTCACCCCCACTCTGAAGGAAAGACCTATAAATTGCTTACATGCGCCCCCAAAACCAACCCCCAACCTCCGGTCACTAAGGGTAAATATACAGGCTCATCCCTGCCCCGCCCCTCCTAGCCCAGCCCCGCCCCTCCTCAAATTTCTTTCTACTTCTGCCACTGCATGGGATTCATCTACTAGTTCCTGCATTACCGAGTTCAACCTAGCAGTTGACTGCTAGGTTGAAATAATCTTGTATACAGTGGTACAACAAGAGATAGGTCCATAATCTGTAACTCTCCTTGCATTCTGCATTTTTTAGATCAGATTCAGTAAGGTGCAGTTGACAACTTTGTACAGTTCCCCTTCTTCCAAGAAGTTCCTCACAGCCATCACTATATCTTTTTCACTAGTTTTCAATTGTCCTTGAAGAATTTGAATTAAAACCATCTAGACCCGGGGCTTTTAGATCCCCAATGCTTTTAGACAGAGCAAGTCAGATAGAGCAACAAACGACCAATATCTCATCATATACTCCCTCCGTCCCACCATTATTGGCATGTTTACTTTTTCAAAGTCAAATTTGAAAAACGTTGACTCTAAATATGAGTTAATATATTTATAATAAATAAATCATGTGAGATATTGTTAAATTCGTCTTTAACATCCATTTTCTAAATATTAATTTTTTATGTGAAATTGTTATATGTAACTAGAGTTGTTGACGGTCAACCATGATCATTGAATACCGTGAAAAAATAAATATGTCAATAATGGTGGGACGAATGGAATAGTTCTTAACCGCAGTCATCGTTAACTCCTCACCAAGAACATACATAATCAACGCGTCTTTCCTGAATTCCATTTCAGATTGAATATCATGTTCCTATTTCAATTTCTCCGTTCACAACATTGGGTGTTGTAAAATCAATTTTCATTCTATTTATCTGCATCCTATTACCCTTAATCACATCAACCCATAATCTATTACCACTTTCCCCAGCTCCTTGAACAGCTTCCCCCAGATTAGTTTGTACCTCATCTTGCTCCTGGATCCTATCTTCTAGCTTAGTGTCCTCATTCCCCATAATAGCTTCCTTCTCTTGTTGTTGGTTGTTTATGCTAGTGTCTATCTCCTGCACTGCATTCATCGTCCTTATCACCGGCGTGGACAACCCTGCCCTCGCGCATTGACAGTAACGACTGACATCTTTGTGTGTAAATCATCCACAATCAACAGGAGAGAGCTTAAAGGAACACACTTTTATAATTGTCGTTAAATACAAAATTTTACATCGAACATCAAGTTATAACTTTTAACACATTATTTTAGTGGAAAAATATTTTAAAGAAAACCATTACTAGGTTTTCATGAAACATATATTTTGGGCAAAAATACGAGCATGAAGCGGGATATGTGGGAAAATGTGCCCCACGAGTTTTTATACAACATTTTTCCCGTAAAATTGTTATGATCCGAAATCATAAATTATTCAATTATTTACGCTTACAATTCTAAACCATAATATTTGCATCTAGATCCATTCTTATTACTAAAAATTTCTGCAAATTCATCTTGATAGTACATCGTATAAGGACACCATTTTTTATTTTACTTATTATGAAGCAATCTTATATAAAATTTTGCCCATTCTATTTTATACATGTCGAATGGAGCATCCAACAGTTCAACTTCTAATAGGAAATGGAATTTAAAAATAAAATACAATACAATAAAATCGAAGATGTAAACGTGCCCTAGCAATGCAGCACACTGTCTTCAATTGCATAATAACTCGATTGCAGCACAGTGTGAGCCACTGAGCCTGTGACTAAGGGTGCACTATTCAATTGGTGACAGTGGTTCAATAGTTTGTGGGAAACAAGAAAGTTGCTCCCTCACATTATATTTTATACTCCCTCACATTATATTTTACACTCCCTCGAATCACTAACATTCGTTCACTTACTTTTGACGCTTGAGTTCAGGAATGTAGAATTAGTGGTTGAAAATTCATTGAAAGAGTAAAAAATAAATTGAATAGATGAAAACAACTTAGAATTTGCCAAAAATGGAAATAAGGAAATATTAAAAAAATCATCATAAAAAAAAGTGAGCAAATATTTTTTTTTTTAAATGAAGGAGGATATTCAAGGAAAAAAAGTCGCCTCAGATGATGAAAACGGATTGACCTGTGAGTTTGGTGGCCAAACAAAAGCCAACTGTTATCATTTTCATAATAATATTAGAAGAATAGAAAATTTTGATTATCATTATATAATACTCTATTGGAATTGTAAATTTGTATGGCTAATAATGGTTGATCATCACATTTATGTGGCAAAATTTACATATTAACGGATAATTACTCAAAAATTTCCTTTTCCTTTTTAATATTTTTGAACTACCTATAATATACTATTCCTTCAATTTCATCCACCCATTCTACTTTTTACATTCTACCTTCAATTTCATCCACTCATTTTCTCCACCTAAATCTAAGCACCTAAACCATTTATAGAGAAACGAAGGGAGTATTAATAAACAAAATTTAATTCTTCTCCAAAAAAAGTAATAATTCAATGGCCATGTAGCGAGGATTTAATTGATGAACTGATTGATCTTTTTAAATATTTTAAGCTTACTTATCTTTTCCACTTAATCACACTTTTAAAGTTCAATTTCATTCACTTTTAGTCCATTTAAATTAATCCAGTCCAGATGAAATTCCATTAAAAATAGCATGTCCTTAGTACTCTAGAAAGAAAGCATTAGCACTCCATTAACAAATCAATTTAAAATGGTAGAACATTTATATAACAACTTTAGATGATTACAGATTATACTTCTTATTTTTTATATCAAAAATTTTAAAATCACCAAAGTAAACGTTGCAAATGATGCCCAGACCTATATCTATAAACATCAATTAACAAGCTTTTCACAAATACAGTGCAGCATTAGTTGTCGAGTAATGAACCCTGTTGACTAAAATGCGGAGACTACAATTGGTTACAATTTCTTATTGACTTGAAATCTCCTATAATCATGGAAGTCGTTATTTACTGTTTTGCTCACATGGCTCCTGTTAACAACATTTTAAGTCTACTTTCTAGAATAAATCCAACAGTTTCCTAAGAGCATGTGCAGTGGTGATTTCTTGATTTTTAAAAATCGATCTAAAAATCAAAAACACTTACAGTGATTGTTTCTAGATCGATTTTTAGTTAAAAAATCGATCTCTATTTCTTGTGTGAGAACCGGTCAAGAAACTGATTCCCTGACCAAAAGGTTGACACACATGGGCTAAGACCATGCTCGGCCGCTTGATTAATTTGACCAGTCCAGGGGACACGTGTCGCTCCTGGAATGGGCCACGTGTCCCCTAATGAAAATTCTTTTATTTATTTTTTTCAAAAATTCTGATTTGAAAATTATTGAAAAAAATTGTGAAAAATTTGGAAAAAGTGGGAAAAATTCGAAAATATTTTTGAAAAATAATCTGAAAAAATATTTATTCACACAATATTAGATATATTATGAAAAAAATGAAATGAAATTTTAAAAATAAAAATGTAAAATTAAATTTCACATTCAACTTATTTTGAGTTGACATATTTAATTAAATTAAATATTAATGGTAAAATTAATGAATAAGATAGAGAGAATCAAGTGGGGTCCATGAATAGTATAAAATGGTTTCTTACCACTATGAAGAGGAAAATGAGTGGTTTCTTAAGGTTAGTTGGAAGAGAGAGAATGAGAAAATTAATATATTTAATTTGTAAGAAACTGGTATCGGTTTCTACCACTGAACATGGTCTAAATTTTTCTCTAGAATAAGGAATAAAATACAATATTTTATATATATTTTTACTCAACTCCAACACTTCCCTATTTTGCATAATCTAACATTTTATTACACTATAGTTACTTTTTCATTTAAAGCTAAGAGTTCATTTAAAATCACTTCAAAATATATTATAAAAAATTTAGTTAGTTTTTAAAAAATAATCAATATAGAAAATTTGAAACTAAAATTTCGATATTAATTAGAAACTAATTTTTCGTATTCTTTTTATATGTTCACCCGGTTTGAAATAAAAGTTACTCCTTTCATTCAACTAATATTGACACTTCACTTCTTCACACTTCACTTCTTGCACAATAATTTAGAAGATTCCAAATGAGTGGAGCAAATCGAATGCAAGATTGAAAAAGTAAAATTAATAGATAAAATAATTTTAATCTTGCTATATTTGGAATGTGTCAAAAAAACTAATATAGAAACTGCGCCAATATTAGATAACCCTAGAATTTGGCCTTGTTAGAAGATGAGAGGATGGTAAATTAATAAGAATTCTTGTGAGAAAGATAAGAGTTGATCTTTGTTTTATCTTTCCCTAATATCACTCTTATCGTTTTTGTCCCTTATATTATACTACGTTTTCAAAAAAATCACTCTTGTCGATAAAAATTTAGAACAATGATGACATTGTATTTAAAAATAAAATAGTAAAAAAATTGAAACTAAAATATTGATGTTAAATATAAACTAGTTTTCTTGTGGTATTTTTTTTATATATATATTCATCCAGTTTGAAATAAAAGGTAACAATATCCAAAAAAAATAAAATAATATATAAACTATAAACCAAAAGAGATTAATTCCAATCTTCTAAACAAATCATTATTGAAAAAAAATCTTTTTAAAAATTATAAATAAGCATCCCATATGAGTTTGAGATTGTAGTAGTTTTCTCTAAAAGAAATTGTTGGAAGTCGAAGGTACTTTTTAATAGGAACGGAAGAATGAGGGAATTATGGGACTTAAAGTTTTAATAGAAAAATGAATTTGCGTTATGATTTAATGAATTCAATTGGAATTGCATTAAATTTCCATTCCCTGTAATCTTTTTCTCTTTCTACAAATACAGGGAAGGAAGTCTTCTCTCTCACCACAATCCCTATTTTAGGGAATGAGATTGGAAAGCTGTTGGAGATGAAAAAATATGTAAAATCCCTATAATCAATTAAAATCCCAATTTAAGGGAAGCTCCTGGACTTGCTCTTAGACGCCGGATTGTGATTTTGGGAGCATTATATTTGAACACGACTCAACTGGTGAACAAATTACAAATACGTAATTCGTAATTTTATGGCTGTCATTAATATTGTATATCTCTTCAAATCTCAAATATTAGTTAAAGAGAAATTCAAGAGTGTTGGATTTATGAATGGGCAACTCAATGGTTGATTCATGAATTGGAGAATTCAAGGATTTAGATTCATTAATTGGAGAAGTCTTGAACTGCACTTGAACTTTTATAAATAGAGAGAGAGAGAGAGAGAGTTAGAGTTGTTAGGTGTGAGTTTTGTGGACATTTGTTACGTTCGTAAAATCACCCCTTTTATATCTGTAATCTAGGTCGGGTGGTCTTGCATGACTTAATACCAGACATCTGTAATCTGTCTGGCCCATTAGAGCAATAAGATTAATTTGTTTCTAGTCGTGGAGTTAGCCAACATGTTTGGTGAACCATGTTAGATCTGTGTTATGTTTTTCTTCCTTTCTTTTCTACCATCTCGATTACGTGCAAGAGAGACTATTTTCCCCCAAGAAGTGGTATCAGAGCTGATGGTTCTTTGGGACTTTCGTTTCAAGATGAGGAGAATAAGAAAAAAAAGAACAGGAGCTTGGTGATCTGTTGGCAAGTTTGGAGAAGACGTCTGTTTCTGTTGCCTTTATTGGGATTCGTGAGCTGTTGTGCGTGACAAGTTATTTCCTGGTTGAACTTGTTAACATTCGTCTATTCCGCTGGTAAATTCTTTCCGGTTTGAATTTGCTTAAACTTGCATATTCTGTCACAAGCACTTTCCTAATTGGACTCGGTGAAATATGTTATGTCTGTTAAATCTTTTCCTGGTTGGATATTTGGATTGAAAGAATGATTTCCTGTAATTATTTTGTTATTGGTTCATGAGAATAAATAGAAGAATACATCAGAGAGTCATAAGGTAACTACAACTCTAATTCTAACAAACCCTAGTCCTCTATTTGACTAAGTTTAACACCCCTCCCTCAAGTGAAGCGTCAGATGCTCAGAGACGCAAAGTTTGGATCTGAAAAACTCAATTAGAGGATGAGAGAGACCCTTGGTGAAGATGTCAGCAATCTAGAGCGTAGTGGGAACAAGAGCAACGTGTAGCTTGCCAACCGCAACTAACTCCCAAACAAAATGATAATTGATGTTGATGTTCTTTACTCGCTTGTGAGCAACTGGATTCTAAGCCAAGAAAATCGCACTAAGGTTATCGCATAATAGAAGTGGAGAACCAAAAAATGGAACATGAAGATATCGCAGAAGATGAGCCAGCCAAACAACCTCGGAAGTCGTGTTGTCAAGAGCATGATACTCAGACTCGGTGCTGGAACGAGAAATACTGGGCTTCTTTTTGGCACATCGGAAAACAAGGTTTCCTCCAAGAAAGACAACATAACCATAAGTGGAACGTCGGGTCCCAAGACAGTGAGTCCAATCAGCATCAGAATAGCCTAACACCTCAGGAGAGTTGGCAGAGCAAAAAGAGTGGCCAAAGTGAAAATTTCCTCGAACATATCAGAGAATCCAAGTAGCTGCAACAAAATGATCATCATGAGGGTCCTGAAGATACTAACTAACTGTGATGACCGCAATAGCTAAATCCGGACTAGTAATAGTCAGATACTGGAGAGCCTCGCCTAGAGAACGATAGAGTGTCATATTCCAGAATTGAAGATTGGTGTTCTTGTGGAGCTAAGAACCGAGAATAAATGGAGTGGAAACTGGAGTCGCATCATACATCCCGACATTATTAAGAATAGCATTGGCGTACTTATCCTGACCAAGAAGGAGATCCAAAGGAGTGGGTGAAACTTCCAAGCTAAAGAAGTAATGAAGAGCACCAAAGTCCTTAATTGAAAGCTTCTGATGCGTGCGGTTAATGAACTGCCAAAGAAGAGTCTAATTGTTACCTGTAAGAATTATGTCATCGACATAAACCAACAAGTATAGCAATCATGATCCCCGAGATAGAACTAATAAAGAAGTGTCACCCGAGCTACACTAAAAATTGAGCTGAACCAAGTAGGTTCTGAAATGCTGAAACCATGATCGAGGGGCTTGTTTGATACCATAAATGGCCTTCCGTAAGCGACATGCATAATCTAGGTGAAGAAGATCCTTATAGTTTACTGGTTGCGCCATATGAATCAGAGAATCGAGCACGCTATTGAGAAAAGCGTTCTTGACATCCAGCTGATGAAGAGTCCATGAGCGCATAATGGAAATAGTAAGAACTTTCTGAACGGTAGCGACTTTGACCACGAGACTAATGGTGTGGTCAAAGTCAAAACTAGGGATCTGAGAAAATTCTTGGGCCATTAGACGGGCCTTATGGCAATCAACTGTGCCATCGGGACGATACTTCAACTGATAGACCCACTTGGAGCCAACAATGTTGACATATGATGGTCATGGAACCAAATATCAAGTGTGCTGTCCACGAAGGGGAGCAATCTCATCATCCATAGCTGAAATCCAAGCTAGATCCTGAATGGACGAGCTATAAACTGTAGGTTTTGTATGGGCAAGCAAAGCAGGAAAAAGACCATGAGCAACAATGTCAAAATAATCTTTTTGCTGAATAGCCCCAGTCGCGGACCGAGTAGCCATCCAATGAGGACGAGGGAAAGGAGGAGAGACTGGAGGAGTAGTCGTAACCGGCGAAGGGGCCCGTGAGGTGGCCGGTAAGCTGGATGGATTGGCCGGCGAACCAGATGGACTGGCCGATGAACCGGGTGAGCTGGTTTGTGACAGGGTAGGCAATGCAGGATACGTAGGAACGACCACTGGATGGTCTAAATTGGAAAAGTAGATAGAACAAGGTGTCGTAGTCGGTGAGAATGATAGCATTGATAAGCTAGGAGGGCTAGCAACCAAAGTGAAAAGCTGAGTAGGAGGAAATGCCACCGTGGAAGAAGAAGGAATATCAGCTGATGCATCAGTGGGATGAGACGTTCAAAGAGAATAGAGAACTGAAGTAGAACCATCAGCATAAAGGAAGTAAGTATCATCAAATCGAGTATGTCTACTGACATATATCTTTTTGAAAGTAGGATCCAAACATCGATATCCCTTGTACTGGGAGTTGTACCCAATAAAAATGCAAGGCATACTGCGAGGAGTGAGTTTGTGAGCTGCATATGGACGAAGATAAGGGTACACACGATAACCAAATAGATGAAAGTTTGTGTATATGGGAACCCGACCATTAATAACTTCATATGGTGATCGTCTTCCAAGAACAAAAGTGGGCAGCCGATTTAAGGTGCAAGCAGCTGCAGCAAAGGCGTGAGACCAGTGGGAGAGAGGGACATGAGAGTGTTATAAATAGACAGGCCCATCTCAGCATTTGGCGGTGCTTACGCTCAACCCGACCATTTTGCTCAGGAGTAGTCGGGCATGAAATATGATGGTGAATTCCTTTTGTCTAAAAATGAGAGCGTAAGCGACCATTTATGAACTCAGTCCCCCCATCACTCCGAAACACCTTAATGGTGGAAGAGAATTGGTTCTCCACAAAAGACTCAAACTAGCGATAAACATCCCAAAAATCATATTTACGACACTGTGGATAAAACCACAACAGTCGGGAATAATCATCAATAAAAATAGCATAATAGGAGAAACCATCAACAAATATATTAGGAGAGAGGCCTCATAAGTCACAATGAACTAGATCAAGTACCCTAGCAGCACGTTTATCATTTGAATGAAAAGATAGTCACTTCCCTTTAGCCTTTTCACACGAATCACAAAGGGTAGGTTTAGGCAAAACTGATGAGACAGATAAAGATCTAGAAGCTCGTAAACTAGAAATAACGGAATGCAGAACATGATCAAGTCTAGCATGCCATGTTGCAAAAGACGCAAGTGACTTATTTGATTCCACAATAAAGCAGATACACCATAGTCTAAAACATAAAGACTATCCTCAATACGACCGTGACCCAAGGTTTCCCAAGTGATTTCATACCAAATAATGAATGAACGGTCATCAAAGCCAATAACACAGTTTAAATCCCGAGTTAATTTTTTAATGGCAAGCAATTTTTTAGTGATATCAGGTACAATAAAAACATCATAAAGAGACATAGACTTAGAAATATGAGAATCACCGACACAAGTAATAGGGAGGGGAGAACTGTTACCAACATGGATGTGGGAAGAACCATTATAAGGCGTCACATGATCAAAGCAGCGGGGGACAATGACATGTGTTTTATGTCGCCAGAGTCTACAATCCACTTGGAGCCATCGTGTCGTCAATGATAAGAAAGAACTGTCTGTCTCAAAATATCACATCGTTGAGAACCAAAATGAACCATATCACAAAGGGCAAATATGAAACCAGCCAGAGGATAAAAATGTGCCAGAAAAGCGTCAGGTGCCTGTACTTCACACGCAGAGAGCAGCTACGCACATGAATTTCACGCGCAGAGAGCAGGTGCGCGTGTATCTCTTGCGCTAAGGGGATATGCTCATGCAAGAAGAGGATGCACAAAAATATAATGCGCCTGAGACGCGGATGACCGAGACACCTAAGATGCGCAAAAATGTTTGCTGGGATTGGATGACGCTGAAGACCGAAAGATGCCACCCGAGATTCAAATGAAGAATTTTGTCACCGTTGGAACTGGAGGACACTGGAGATTAGAAGACGGCGCCAGAGATTTAAAGAAACGCTGCTGGAGAATTCCAAAGGACTAGATCTCGCTAAAAATTGGAACCCAAGAACACTGTGGGTCACCGTTGGGATTTACCAGAGAATGAACTGAACGCCAAAGGGTTGGAACTCGTCATAGAACACCGTGAGAACAAGAGCATCGACCACCGGAAACTTGAGGGGGAAGCTGGTTGTCTTGGGGAAGGGAACAATCTTTGTAGCTGCTAGGATTTGGTCTGAAGTTGACCAAAAATTTATCGGCAGGAAGGCTATGTCAACACTGGAAAAGAAGAAGAAAGAGGGAGAGGAAGAATTATTTCCCGTAGTGAGTTTGTTATTGATTCATGAGAATAAATAGAAGAATACATTAGAGAGTCGTAAGATAACCACAACTCTAACTCTAACAAACCTTGTTCCTCTATTTGACTAAGTCTTACATAGATACCTTTGGTATGTCTGCTTGACATTTCTCTCGTGCATATGTAGTTGTCTATTACATCTGGTACATCTGGCACAACCACCGTGCGTCTGGTACATCTGGCACCATCATTGTGCGTCTGGTACATTTGGAATAATTATCGTGCATTTGGTACATTTGGAATCATCATCACGCATCTAGTAAATTGGGCACAACTATTGAGCATCTAGTACATCTGGCACAATTGTTGGGCATCTGATACATCTGGCACAACCGTTGGGCATCTGGCACACCAAATGTGCATCTGAATATGGTATATTCATCTGTCACCATCTGACTCGTGTACTGTATTTGAGACTTTGAATCAACACAGGAATCGTTGGGTATCTCTTCAAATCTCAAATATTAATTAATGAGAAAGTCAAGAGTTTCATATTTATGAATGGACAACTCAATGGTTGATTCATGAATTGGAAAATTTGAAGTGTTAGATTCATTAATTGGAGAACTCTTGAGCTGCATTTGAACTCTTATAAATAGAGGGGGGGTTATAGTTGTTAGATGTGAGTTTTGTAGACATCTGGTTTTAAAATCTGCTGGACGTAATGCCTGAAATCTATAATTTGTCTGGTCCATTTGGGCAATAAGATTAATATGTTTCTGTTCATGGAGGTATCCAACATGTTTGGTGAACCATGTTAAAAAAATTTGTTCTATTTTATTGATTTCCTTTTGTCATCTTGATTCTGCGCAAGTGGATTGTTTTCCCTAACATTTAATTCATTAAGACAACTTCTTCTCCCGACTAAAAGGTTACAGCTGGGGGTTGGGTTTTCTGGTGGCTGATTGGAGAAGAGATATTGCAGGAGTGGTATTGGGTTTAATTTTTTTTAATTTAATTAATTATATTTAAAATTAAAATTTAGTCCAAAATTTTATGAACTTCTTCAAAATCCCTGAAAATTTGTTTAAATGTTTATAAATTTCTTTAATAAGTGAAAATATAAATTTTGTTTTAATTGATTAGTTATACAAACACTGTACTATATATTATATATGTAGATATATAGGGTATAGACGTAAATAAACAATGAAAAAGAATGGTCTAGAGAAGGCTATTTACATTCTAATATATAATCACCTTCACCCCCACAAGTGAAGTGTGGGAAGAAGATTCACGTAGAGTTTGGACCAAAAGAAGTAAATGATAGGACAATTATTTTGTCAGAGAAACAAGCTCACGGACAAAGTGATACTCAATGTCAATGTATTTCGCGCGCTCGTAGGCAACTGGATTCTGGGATAGAAATATGGCATTATTGTTGTCGCATAAAAGAATAGGTGGTGAGGATAGAGGAGTACGAAGATCGCTTAATAAGATACATATCCAAGCTACTTCAGCAGCTATATTGACCATAGCCCGAGACTCTGGCTCACAACTAGATCGAGAAACAACAGGTTGCATTTTGGCATCCAAGATACAAGATTTTCACCGTGGAAAATAGCATAACCGTAGATGGAGCGGCGAGTCTCTAGATAGCGGCCCAGTCAGCATCAGAGTATCCGGAGACCAGGAGCAGATGAACAAGGGATCGAGAGATCAATCCATAGTGAAGGATACCATGTACGTAGCAAAGAATATGGGTAACAGCCTGATAATGCGCATCCCTGGGAGACTGCAGAATTTGACTGATGGGGTTAACTGCAAAGGCAAAATTGACTGATGGAGTTAACTGCAGAGGCAATATTTGGCCGAGTAAAGGTAAAATATTTAAGGGAACCAACAAGCGATCGATAAATCTTAGGATTGGAGAAAGGTTCTCCATATAAGCTAAGGAGTTGACTGTCGGGGAGAAATAAGTAGAGATAGGAGTGACATCAGCCATATCGACGCGCTGGAGAACTTCCTTGGCATACTTGGTTTGTCCTAGGCAAAGACCAGAGGTGGACCGGGAGACTTCAAGCCCAAGAGTAGTGAAGAGATTTGAGATCCTTAATGGAAAACTCATGGTCATTGCGAGAAATAATTGTTGAATGAGAGTAGGGTCATTGCTAGTAAGGATAATGTCATCTATATAAACAAGAGATAAAGTATTCAAGACCCGCAAACATAAGTAAAGAGTGAGGTCTAAGCGTGCTGCATGAAAAATCAAGGTTGCGCAGATATGGGCTAAACGCTGGAACTAAGCTCTAAGCTCTGGGTGTATGCTTAAGGCTATAAATGGCATTACGTAGGCGAGAGACATAATTTGGATGGACATAATCCCAATGCCCAGAAGGTTGCTCCAGATAGACTAGTTCATCAAGAATGTCGTTGAGAAAATCATACTTGACATCCAAGTGATTAAGTGGTCATTGATGAATGGTAGCAACAACCAAGATGATACGAAAAATAGAAGCCTTAGCGACGGGACTGAATGTGTGAGTTAAGTCAAAACCTGGGAGTTGTGAGAAACCACGTGCTACAAGACAAACTTTGTAACGATCGACGGAGCCATCTAAATAGTGCTTAATGCGATGGATCCATTTAAAACAAACCACATTAAGACCAGTGGGTTGGGAAACGAGATCCCAGGTGTACAACTGGTGAAGAGCAGACATCTCATCATCCATAGTCGTGACCCACTTAGGGTATTTAAGAGCAGAACGATATCTATGGGGGTTTAGTTTTGGCTAAAAGTGCACTAAAGAAACTGGCTGGTGAGAACATAGTTTGGAAAGGAGCGTCGTCAAACATGACCAGTACGGGATCGAGTCTCCATAGGGGTGAGCAGGACGTGTGGTTGAAGGCAAAGGTATAGACAAGGGCGGGGTAGAGGACTGTATGGATGAGGTAGGTTGAGAACTGAGAAGTAGTAGGCGCAGGGCAAGGAGAAGCAGGCAAATCTGGTAAAAGACAACCGGCAAGAGATGTTACTGGTATAATGAGGAGCAGACAAGTCTGGTAAAACATTTTCTCATTTTGAAAATGCTTCTTTTATAAAAAAAACAAATTATTAAAATGACATACTTGCTCCATTTCACTATATTTGGGGCACTTTCTTTTTTGTTGTTTCTTTTATATTGACACACTCTTTTTTTGCAAGATTCCTCTAACACTAATCTGTTCATTCTTTTTTTTTCGAAACTAATTTTATCCACTCATTTCTTTCACCATAAATTCAAGTGAAAAACTAATTGTGCCATGAAATTTTAAAAAAAATATCTCCGCATCTTACAAAATACTAGGTAAATTACCTAACTTTTATGTGTGGGGATAAACACTGCTGATATTTTTAGGATGAACGACTTCAGGGGCCTCTAACTTTTCCCATCATTCACCTTTGGCCCCCCTTTTTTCAACACCTTTTGTCACTAAACTAACAAAAGTGTTCAATCGTGATCCTTCCATCCGGTTAAAACGTCAAATTTAAGGGCAAAATATTCATTTTCCTTTTTTAATTTCCATTTTTCCATTTTTCATTTTTTCCATTTTCTCCCTCCCCTCTCTTTCTTCCCGTATCCTCTTCATCTCTGATCTTCTGCAACGGCGACACCGCCTGAACCCTACCCTCATCCGCCCCTCAGCCACGACCTCCGCCACGCCTGAACCCTACCCTCATATCTGCTCACACTGCCACATCATATGCCCACTACATTGTTCAGTTATTGTTGTCGGAGGGCGGTGGCTTAGATCCGAGATGGAGAGGGGAAATTAATGTTCCGACCTTGCTCTGTTTGTATCTAGTTTAAGAAATAAGCATTTTAGCTTAGGAGAGAAAAGGGAAATGGTGTATTTGTCTGCGATGACGTCGTTTCCGGAGGAGGTGCTGGAGCACGTTTTCTCATTCTTGAGCACAGACCAGGACCGAAATGCGGTGTTACTGGTGTGCAGGTCGTGTTACAATATCGAGCAGTGGTGCTGACGTTAGATATTCATCGGGAATTTCTACGCAGTGAGCCTCAGGATCCTAATCTGGCGGTTTTTGGAGGTGAGATCAGTGGAGCTGAATGGGGAAGCCGAATTTCACCGACTTCAATCTGGTGCTGACAAGTACGGTGGTGTGAACGTGATGGCGAATGGTGACATCGTTGACCTGGATACCTGCAACGCCGGTCTGAATGCGCAGGAGAAGGTCGGCTTTGTTGTGGAGGTGATGTTTTACTAATGTTGTGATGTTGTAGATGTGACCGTTGTATGGTAATTGACTAATGGTGATGGTACCTTGGGTTATTGCGTTGTTGGGTCCTCGTCGACGGTGAGAGTGGTGAAGGAGTATTTGGGAAGAGATGGGGAGGAAAGATGGGTTAGGTGTTACCAGTGGCAGCGACGGAGGGAAGTGGTCTAGCGGCGGAAGGAGGTGGTCTAGCGGCGGAAGGAGGTGGTCTAGCGGAGGAGGGAGATAGTTTTGGCTAGAAGAAGAGGATGAGGGGGGGAGGTACTGAAGGGTTATTAAAAAAAGTGAAAAGTCTTTTTTGTCCTTATTTTTGTTAAAAATTAAGAAACTAACGATATTGACTTCTGATTTAAGGGTTTGACCGGACGGAAGTATGACGAATTGACACTTTTGTTAGTTTAGGGGTGAAAAGTATTGGAAAAATGGGGGGGGGGAAGGTGAACAATGGGAAAAGTTGGAAGCCCCCTGTAGTCGTTCGCCCATATTTTTATTGACAATTTATATTACACCCTCCACTCACTTAATATTAGTACAATACTTTGTGACAAAATAATTTAGGAGATGTCAATTCAGTGAACTTAATTGAATGAATTCTAGAAAAATAAAAAAAAGTAGATGATAATAATTTAAATTTTACTATATTTGAAAAGTGTTTAAGAAAAATCCTATCAAAATAGAATGTGTGTCATAAACAGTTTATGGTAAAGTGCATTTTTAACCCTATATTTTGGTGGAATGTGCCAATATAAACTTATAAAATCTTAAGTGTCAATCTAACCTTGGACTTGGTTGAATAATTGTCAACGGCAAATTTGGTCGGAAATAGATAAAAAGATGATTCTGCCCCTCTGGAAAAATTGAAATTCAAAAGACGAGAAAAGAAGATTATACCCAAGTTTCTTATTACCTAATTATTCCCTTTTTCTTTATTCCCCCTTCTCTTTATTTTCTCCTTCTTTGACAAAATGAACGCCATCAGCCACCCCGTGGAGATTCTAGACGTTAAAACGCCATCGATGAATGATTCTGTCCTGATTTCAGCATCTCTAAGCCCCTTTTCATCTTCCTCGTTTCAAACTCCACCCCCCACATGATCTATTATACTGCTGATTATGATTAAGAAGATGAAACATCACTTGTTGATTTTTTGCTTCCGATGTCGGACGGAGGGCTCCGTAGACGACAAGAAGGGTGATGTTCCCGTCAAATTTTACCCAAGAGACGTAGTAGCCGACCACCTCTTCTCGTCGAATTTCCCTCGAATTGTAGCTGTCGAAATTCTCATTAGATTGTGACGTAGTAGCCGAAGATGGGAGCGAGACCTTACCTAAATTTTGCCCAGGAGAGATCCTAGCTTGCGACAACGGTGGCGCCGTCACCGAAGGGATATAAAGAGTGGTGGACCCGCGCCTGCTCCAGTTCCATGGCTTGAATCAGTGGTGGAAGGAGGGCTTCATTTGGGGGTTGACGTGGATGTGAAGGGAGCGAGAGAAAAGGTAGTCGTGGGACCAGGTGGTGTGCGGTGGGGTTCGAGTGTTGCGGTATGGTGGTGATGTCGGAAGAATAGGGAGG